>OZ023320.1:44903015-44923082 GCA_964007375.1 Ophion obscuratus
CATCACTGATCGCGCTATTAAGCACGAAGAGAATTTTAACGGCTAGATTTGATTTTTCACAACGGTTCACCGCGCGCACTCACCACGTTCCACATAAACAAATGTCATTAAAATTATAAAACGGGTACGAGTTTCTCCTCAACCTCTGTGAATTTTTAATTTTTCCTGTGTCTTTGCCACTTTTTCGCACGCATCGTCGCACCTCTCACCGCACGCGGAATCGCGGAACTCTCTGTGTCGTCGTTTCACGCACGTCACGCGATCGAAACTTATTTATCAAGTGCCGTAAAGGCATCGTAAAATTGGAAAGGAGAAAAAAGAACAGACATTTTTTGTTATTACTTTTGCTCGCCGACGAGCGAGAGACCGTTGAAAAGCGCGCGCGAATAAGCTCGTCTCGTTTTGCGTGCAATTGCGCGCGTTTTGCTTCGCGAATGTCGTCGTCGTTGACGTCGACGTCTTGTTTGTGTTTGTGTGTGTGTGTATGTGTGCGTGACACCATCGACGAGATGAGTGTTCCAACGAGACGAGCAGGCAAGTTTATCGCGCGTATCCGGGAAGGCGCGAACGCGCGCGGAAAAGTCACGCCGTTCTCTATGTCTCTCTCTCTCTCTCTCTCTCTCTCTCTCTCTCTTGCGTATCGCGCGAACGGCGATTTGCTCAATCGCGCGATTGAAATTTCGAAAGATCGACCGACTTGTCACGTGATAAAATCAAAAGAAAGTATTCTTGTCAACGTTTGAATCAGATAATTTTTCTTCAGTTTAATTCAATTTTGATGATAATTTTAATTTAAGTCAATTTTTATTCAATTTAATGTAAATTTAATTCAAATGTAATTTTACTTTAGTTTTAATTTAATTGTTTCATTAGTTTTTTAAAAAAGGCAATTTAAAAAATGCAACGCCCCGTACCTTCCCTCCGTCCCCCCATCGATAAATCACGCATTTATAGTCCGCGAGAAACGACTGAGTTGTAGGAACGAAGTCAACGCCCAGACTAAAATGAAATGCCGGGTCGTATAGCGATGATGCTAAAAATCGTCATCGTGCACTCGGTACGTGCTTCGTGGATGGCTCTCGCGACCGAGGATGCGGTGGTCGGTCAAGATAAGAATACATTTTTTTTTTTCTTTCTTTCTTTGCCTCATCCGAGAGACGATAACACGACGCAATCATCGATCCAACACAAATTTTGATGCCTACCATTTTTTTTCGTGTTCTGATCGAATTCTCGATAAAAATCTGATATTAATGCAATTGTTACCTGTTTTTCATTTTAAATCTTCTGTGAGCCATTGCCGCGCGATTTTTGATGCATTGTCAATGATGCAATTGTTTCCATATTATTATTATGATGTATGAAAAAAAAATTGAATTCACTTCACGATCTGGGCAATAAGGTGGGGGGGGGGGGGGGGGTTCGCTAATAAACGGTACATTTCCGGTTGTATTTGTAGATTCTCCGAGAAGCGCGGCGCACGAGTAAAATCATTTATGGAAGCGGCAGGAAAGAAAATAAACGTGTCTTCGAGGCCGTTCCTTCGTGCGCGCGGGGAAACAGTACCCAGGTATTCCCCCGCCCCCATTGCTCGTATTACGTATGCGCTTGCTTATCACTGTAAGCCGCGTGTACATAGCGAAATATAGCATCTCGCGCGTTGATTATAATTCCAGCGGTTACGATTCTATCAAAGTGCGGCATTGTCTGGACGGATTCGACGACGAAGGCACGCGAGAAAACTAATAAACGTACATGTGCTTAAACACCTATCCGTGTATATACGACTATCTACGGGGTGTGCGAAAAATTATCCGGGACATTTGCAGGGCCGCTGGATCTTAACATTCTGAGGAGAAAAGTCTTTGGGTAATTTTCTATACGACGAAGCGTTGCTGAGATATCAATCGATCAGTGACAGCCAATCCGGTGTACTCGACTGGCTGAATACTGTATGCCCGGGCCTATGCGCTCAACTGGATGGGCGGGGCGCGCCGATTCGATGCGTCCGATTGGGTGTCACTAATTCGTCGGTATCCGCGCAACTGTGCGTCGGAGAGAAAAGTGAATAAGGACTTTTCCCTTTGGAACTTCACGTTCTATCAGTTGGCTGAAAGTGTGACGCAAGTTTGAGGACACCTTGTTTATATACGTTATACATATGTATCCTTCGTCGTACTTGGATCACCGACGGATCCCATGATCACGTCGTTGTGGATTGCGTAATCGCGATTTAAAATTTCACACGTACCTTAATGACGTGGCAACAGGAAATGGAGTACTCGATATAGATTGCGATTTTCATCAGTGCGCACCACTTCATTGTAATTCGAAAAGACCACGAAACAATGAAACACATGATTGTTAATTGAAAAAAAAATCCAATTAACAAGCTTCAATGGATTATCGCATTTTCTTTTCCATTTTCTCTCGTTCTTCTCGACGACGAAGAAAAACAACAACGAAAAAATCGTACATCGATAAACGATCAGGCTCTCACGGATGACGGCCGATGATTGCATATTCCATTTAACAAAGATATTTCGGGCCTATCGATTATCAACGTTCAACGAGTTTTACCACCCCGTACGATTATTCGCCTCGGCGCTGCATCGTGTCGTTTCCTCCGACAAGGTTCCTCGTGGTGTCATGTCCCCTTCGTCCCATTTTCAACTTGCAAAGACATTCATCTATAACTTCATTTTAATTCGATGACTATGGAATAATTAAGCCGTGTAATGGTTGAGAGCATTAACAAAAAAATTGTCTCCTGAGAGTTAGCTAACGTTGGCTAATTATATCGCAAATGATTATTGCTCAATTCTCCACGATCTCTGCTCCAGATCGCAAACGTGGCCGATCTATTCCGGTTTCTGGAGTTTTGGCTCCTCCGGCGATACATTTTTCATATGTTGGAATAACACGAACGTGGGAATATATTCCGCCGTCGAGCCTGACACGCTTCCGTAATAATAGAAGCGCCGAGAGTGATGAAATTGAGGAAGGAACCGAACCGCGAACGCAATCAATTCCCCAACGTAGAAACGTAAATTGCCCAAGGCACTCGTCAAAAATAGGGGGCACCAAAAGAGAACACTGCTTTAGGGTTATCAATTTTTCGAAACGTTTCTTCATCAGTTTCGTCTTTCTCCTATCTTTGTGCACGATGTTTATAAAATAATATTGAACCTAAAGCACTCGATAGTACAGTCGTGCTGTCGCTGAAAAAACCCCAAATCGGAGAAAATTAGAAGAAGGCTAGTTTTTTGACAGGTGATTTTGTAGGTGCCGCGGGTGCTAAATCCAAGTTTGCCTAAAAATCGGGGTGTAGGGTTCTTTTTTAGGGGATGAAAGGAGATGGGGGTGGATTAATGCCAAACTGCAAACCCTACGAGGTCGGCGCCGTGAGACAAAATGTTCCGAAAAATCCGGGCTTTAGTCCACAGCGCCGAAGTCGTGGAGGTTCATTTTGAGGGTGAAAAAGTGGGGTGAAATTTTCAAAAATCGGTTTTAATTCAATAACTCTTTGGAAAAAGAGTTCGTACCTTTTTTGTTCAAATGGGAACGTTGTAGCCCTTGAAACGACGAGTCGATCGAGTATTCGATCATCACTCTCTGATGATATCTTCACCCCCAAAAAATGGTTAAAAAACCAAAAAATAGTTTACTGAATAACTCAAAAACAATCGGTTTTTCGAGTATGGTTCAAATGTACGAAATGTAGAGAATAATTTTCTCCATATTTTCTTTGCTATGGACCACCCTTGAATTTTGATTTTCCAACCCCTCTCGGGGTTGAACATTCAAAATGAAATTCTGGGAAAACTATTGACGGCACGAATTCGCCGCCGTGGAAGAATTTGTAGCTTGAACCCTCAGCTACATTTTTGTCCACAGCGCCAAACTCGTATCTCTTTAGTTTCGGTCAATAGTTTTTCCAGAATTTTATTTTGAATTTTCAACCCCTGAGAGGGGTTCGAAAAAGCAAAATTCAAAAGTTGTGCATAGGAACGAAAATATAGAGAAAATTATTCTCTACATTTCGTACATTTGAACCATCCCCGAAAAATCGATTGTTTTTGAGTTATTCAATAAACAATGTTTTTGTTAATTCTTCAACAATTCTTTTGGGGGTGAAGATATTATTGGAGAGGGTTGATCGAATACTCGATCGACGCGTCTTTTCAAGGGCTACAACGTTTCCATTTGAACAAAAATTGTATGAATTTGTCCTAAAGAGTTATCGAATGAAAACTGATTTTTCAAAAATTTACCCTACTTTTTCACCCCCGAAATGAACTTCCGCGACTTCGGCGCTATGGACAAAAATAAAACCCGGATTTTTCTGAACATTTTGTCTCCCGGCGCCGACCTCGTGGGGGTTGTAGTTTGGCATTAAACCACCCCCATCCCCTAAAAAAAATCCTACCCCCCGATTTTTAGGCAAACTTGGTTTTAGCACCCGTGGCACCTACAAAATCACCTGTCAAAAAACTAGCCTTCTTCTAATTTTTTCCGATTCCAATATACAGCACGACTGTACTACGAGGAGCAATGAAAAGGAAAAGGATTGAATGATAAAATTTGCAATTGTTATTAATGACAGATAGATGGACGATGCAGAAGTCAAAGAAGCTTTGCAGCTTGGACGATAAGGATAAAATGTTTCCGTTGACTAGATCAACTGATTGAGTTGCAGGTTCATTGGTAACCTATGCATGTTTCGTATTTAGATAAGGCTAAATACGAATTGCACGCGCTTGTCCAGTCTCGTTATGATCCAATGCTAATAAAACAGTTCTCAGAGGATATCAACTTTTCCAACCGAACTTTCTCCGCTTCTGACCTCGCCGTTTACCAGCAGCCGATATTGCATAGCTCTGCAGTATCGACAGTCGTATGAAACATCGGCGCGGCGCCATCCCGCGGAAGAATTGTGAAACTCTGCGATAAACCCCACGGAGACCGCACTCTCTGGATACCGAGGATAAAGCAGGGGCCTCCTTGAACTCTACTACTTCGTTTGCGGATTGCTATCGAACGTTCGCAAGCAGTTCCGATGTTGTCAAGAGTTTTGGGCTCGCATTTCTGGATAAGAGACCTGCAGCGTTTTAGTTACTTACTAGCGTGGGGTTTGGCTCGGTCATTCGACACGCTACTTGGCTGATGGGAGTAACAAGCAGCCAGTTACTAAAAAGCTGCTACTTGACCCTGCCCATCAAGTAACATCCTCAGACCAGCACATCATGGGCAGCAAAGAAGAGCAGGGTTTTGGTAATTTATTAGCATTGGTTTTGCGTGCCAGTATACTTTTAACAGCGTTTCATACGTAGAAAAGTAGCAGCGATTCAGTAACTTACCAGCATCGGTTTGATAATCCAACATTCTAACGAATTTATGCCATTAGCGAGCAGCAAGTTACCAAAATGTTGCGTGATTCTGCCCATTGAACGACGTCTTTGGACCAGTATTTCATGAGCAGCGAAGAGCAGCAAGATTCTGCTAACTTACCAGCATTGGTTTTGATGATCTAACATGCTTCCGCAGACATTTGATGGGTAGAAGAGCAGCAGCGTTTTAGTAACTGACTAGCATCGGTTTGGTGACCCAACAGTGTACTGGATTGATACCACTAACATGCGGCAAGTTAGTAAAAACCTGCTTGATCCAGCCCATCAAATGGCATTCTTAGTACAGCAGTTCATGGGTAGCGAAGAGCAGCACTATTATTGTGAGTTACTAGCATTGGTTTCATTCCAACATGCTTTCAACGTCATCACATGGGTAGAAGCGTAGCAGGTCTTTAGTGACTTACTACCATCGGTTTGGTGATTCAACATGCTACTGTACTGATGCTAGTGACAAGCAGCGAGCTACTGAAATACTGCTACTTGATCTTGCCACATCGAAAGACACCCTTGAGCCAGCACTTCATGAGCAGAGCAAAGACCGCAAAAATTTGTCGATTTACCACCTTCGGTTTAATGGCCCAACTTGCTACCAAACTGATGCCACTAACGAGCAGTAATTTCCCAAAATACAGCCGCTTTTTCCTGCACACGAAACGTCACCCCTACACAAAGAGAAACTCGTTGACCCTAGATCGCACACCCTCGCGACTACCATCCTTTTGCCGTTCGTTTCTTTATCAGAGCATGCTAAATTGCAAACTAACAGCAGTACTTTTATATCGGCAAATTGGTGAACCGTGCTTGCATGCCGTTCGTGAAAAAAAAAAAAGAAAAACGCCATTTCCTTTGAAGACGTTTCCGCAACGGATTCAAGGCAACCGGATAAAACAATGAAACGCTCGTTAAGGGACACAGTGGCTGTTCCAGCGTTGGATGTCATTGCGCACCAACGCGAGAGTGACAATCGAGACAAAGCGCAATTAATGCGCGTTTTCACTCCGACCGTTAGGGCCGCGGAGAGTCAATGGACATGTACTATTTACAGGTGGGTTGGGTTAATACAAACAAGTGAACCATTAGAGTCTGGAACTCTCGCGATAATGTAAATGTCAGCTCGTCTGGAGAGTGCCCGGGCTGTAATTATGATTCCTCGTCAGTGGAGCCACCATGGAATCCACCTTTGTGGATTTTTATTCAATTCGTGTACTCCAGCTAGAATAGCGGGCGCAATTACGTGCGGCCGGTTAATAACGAAGCGATACAGACTGACGGCTTGTTTGACACTGAGTGAAAATGAGCTGGGCTTGGTGTGGTTGAAAAAGAGAAGCGTGAACCGGTGGAAGCGTATATTAAGCTTTTTTAAACTCATCGCGATGAACATCATGCGAGGTGATCGCGTGAAACGGTGACAGGAGTGGACAGCAATTTTAAGTGCCATTTTTGTCCTAATAAGAGTATCATTTCTTTTTCGAGGTTCACGGTTGAAACAAACCTCTGCCGATCATTGACCAATTAGTCCAGTCGAAATAGGATTTGACCTGGAATTAATTCGGGGCTTCGATTTTCTTTTTTTATACTTATGAGGGGGTGGTTGGTAGTGTAAATCTCGATTTTCGGGAAAATCCTCCCGGTGCGTTGCCGCCATCTTGATTTGAAGAGGGATTTCTTTTGTTTTTCGAATAACTCGCTTATTTTCAACCTTAGAGTGAAAATCATAGTATTCAAAGTTGTGGGAAGTGTAATTCCCTAAAAGTTTGGTGATTATAATTTTTACCCTAGGATCTATATTTATAGAGTTAGACTGCTAAAAGGGGTGAAAAACGTTTTTTTTACTTATCTTGTTTATTATCAAGTTTATGGTAAAAATGGTAATAAATAATCACATAGGAAATTTTATTTCCTTCAACTTTGGTTATTGGCATTTTTACCCTCGGATCAATATTTTCGGACTTATACATAATTTAGTGGTGAACTTTTTTTTATGTTCAGTTATTTCGTTTATTATCAAGTTTATCGTAAAAATGGTAAGAAGTAATCGGGTAGGAAATTTTATTTTCTTCACCTTTGGTTAGTACCATTTTTACCCTAGGATCAATATTTTCGGACTTATACTTAATTTAAGGGTGAACTTTTTATTTGTGTTCAGTTATTTCGTTTATTATCAAGTTTATAGTAAAAATGGTAATGGATACTTGGATAGGGAATTTTATTTTCTTCAATTTTGGTTATTAGCACTTTTACCCTAGGATCAATATTTTCGGACTTATACTTAATTTAGGGGTGAACTTTTTATTTATTTTCAGTTATTTAGTTTATTATCAAGTTTATGGTAAAAATCGTAATGGATAATCAGGTAAGGAATTTTATTTGCTTCAACTTTTTTTATTACCATTTTTACCCTACGGAATACGATTAATAGAACTAATCAGGTGTTAAAATCCACAGGTTTCTACTTGCTGGAATGGCTCTTTGCGACGAGAGAACACAGCCAAAGTCAAAGAAATTTGAATTACGTACGGTTGTCCATCGCTATTTTTATAACAAATTGAATAATAAATTGAAGAAAAAAATGAAAAAATTACAACCCTATTATAATTATAACTCCTAAAATATTGATCCTAGGGTAAAAATGATACTAACGAAAGTTGAAGAAAATAAAATTTCCTACCCGATTATTTATTACCTATTTTACGATAAACTTGATAATAAACGAAATAACTAAACATAAAAAAAGTTCACCCCTAAATTAAGTATAAGTCTGAAAATATTGATCCGAGAGTAAAAATGCTAATAACCAAAGTTGAAGGAAATAAAATTGCCTACGTGATTATTTATTACCATTTTTACCATAAACTTGATAATAACCGAGATAATTAACAAAAAACGTGTTTTACCCCTATTTGCAGTGTAACTCTATAAATATCGATCCTAGGGTAAAAACTATAATGAACAAACTTGTGGGGAATTACATTTCCCACGACTTTTGATATGATCATTTTCACTCTAAGGTTGAAAATAACCGAGTTATTCGAAAAACAAAAAATCCCTCTTTAAATCAAGATGGCGGCAAACGCACAGGGGGGATTTTCCCGAAAATCGAGATTTACACTGCCAACCACCCCCCCCCCCCCATAAGTATAAAAAAAAGAAAATCGAAGCCCCTAATTAATTCCAGGTGAACCGAATTTTAGACCTATCTCGACGCGACTAAATTGGAAAATAGAAATGCCACGGGTCGCACGATAACTGATAATTAATGAACGTGCTTAATTTTGATTTAATGTCTGCGCTACTGAAAATGTCATTAGGCAAGGATACGTGGTTAGAACGAAAAAAAAACTCGCGCACACGTGGTCTATATTTTTTGTTTGACTTTGGGTTTTGCCTTCATGAAAAGTTGTTATTAATTCACGTTAACGATTGACAATAAGATTTTCGGTTGAAAAATGATTATTCCGCGCGGAAAATTGTCCAATCGTGCTAAGTTAAAAAAAAACGGACTTGCGGAGAATTAGGGCAGTGCAAAAAAATCTAAACATTCGGGACATCGAAAGTTTTCAAATTGATCTTTTTTTATGCACGCCTGGCGGTTTCAGGCACCGCGGAATTTTCATTTGACATCATACGTCATAAATCTAAAATGCCGGATGGCAGTTCGAAAGTTAAATCTTCGTTTGAATTTTAATCCATTTTGAATATTCCCGCAAAACGACGAGATTCAACATCGTTGAAAATACTAAATTTCGAATTACCATCAAACCAGACGACTCTAGTCATTTAGTAACATGGTAACTTTTGGCTGAGGGCTCTCGGTGGAAATGCGATCGCCTTTTAAGGGCCCACAGGAGCAAAAGGGGATTTTTCGAAAAACAAAATTATCTTTGGACAATTTTGTTTGCAACCGCGATTCGATGTGAAAGCGCGAAATTGCAGCCGTCGTAATATTAGTAGGAAAGTTCGACAAGCGATTGCATGTATTTTTAATGAGTTTTTTTTTTAATTATTTTCGTTCGCCACAATAATAGAGAGATAAAGTCTTACCTATAGGCGATGCGGTGTTGGCTTCGCGTAGGCTGACGGTTTCCGGTTCGATGCCCGCCTCGTCCTCCTCGATGAGGGGTGGCGGAGGCACGAGAGGTCGAGACTCGTAACCCCAGTGCTGACGAAACGCTCGTGCACCCCCGTCCAGACGTACGCGGGGTAGTTCCACGAACATTGCATCCCCCAACTGGAAAAAAAATCGAACATTTCCCCCATTTGTACTATAAATGCAGATCGCGAACCGGGGCTGCGAAATAAATAATCGCGATCGCAGAGATCGCAGAGTTGATGTTCGGAACGCCATTGAAATTCTGAGTCTTCGATAACCCAAAGGCCATAGCCGGGTAAGTAGGGAAAAATTGCCCCCGCTTTTTTTCCAGCGAAATTTGGAGTATATTCTGAGGTATAAAAAAAAAACAAATTTTCTGAAAATTTCTTCCCCGTCAACGCAATGGTTTTAGATGAATTTTTTTTAAATATAAAAAAAAAACATTTTTTTTCCGGAAACGGTACAGTGGATCGATTTGATTTTTTTTTGGTACTTGGTCCGATCAAACTTGTTACGAAATAAAATTATAGAACATCTTGCGAAAGATTAAGGTTTGAAAAAAAATAATGTTCCTTGTTTTATTATTTTTTACTATAATTCACTTGCGATACAATAGCGAAAATTTTTTCATATAATCTTTGGGCACCTTATTGGATTATATAATTTTTTCAAAATGATCGGTTTGGTACGCCACAGTGGAAAAAAAAGAAACACACTTTATTGATATATTTTAGTTATATATCTATATAACTAAAATATACCAATAAAGTCTGTTTCTTTTTCACTGTGGCGTACCAAAACCGATCATTTTGAAAAAATTATACAATCTAATAAAGTGCCCAAAGATTATATGAAAAAAATTTCGATATTGTACCCCAAGTGAATTATAGTAAAAAAAATAAAACAAGGAACATTATTCTTTTTTTTTATTTTAATCTTTCGCAAGATGTTCTATAATTTTATTTCGTAACACGTTTGATTGTAGCAAGTACCAAAAAAAAATCGAATCGATCCACTGAAGCGGTTCCGGAATTTTTTTTTTTTTATTAAAAAAAATTCATTTTTCCTAAACCATTGCGTTGACGGGGATGAAATTTTCAGAAAATTTGTTTTTTTTTTATACTTCAGAATATACTCCAAATTTCGCTGGAGAAAATGCGGGGGCAATTTTTCCCTACTTACCCGGCTATGGCCTTTCATTTTGGCAGTTCTTCGTTACGAAAATCCATCAATAATTTTCGAGTTCGTTTTATCGAGATTTGCAATGTAAATCTGCAAAAGAGGCTTTCGTGGAATAACAAGAACGAAGAAATAAAAATATATAAAAAAGAACTTCTATTTTTCACGATACTTCGATTTTTTCTATCGTTGTTATCGTCCAATTTTTCGCACTTCTTGGCTACGGTAACTTAAATGTTTTTTTACGTTTTTTTTTCCCACTAAGTTCTACAACCTAAATTTGCAAAAACAAAAAGTGTCTTGAGGCATAACGAAAAAGAAAATTCTTTTCTTTCTGACTCTACGATCGTCATTATTTTCCCCAAAAATAAAACCAACCGGCAATGAAAAAAAAAAAAAAAAAAAACAATGTCACGACTTTCAACGAGGCAAACTGTGAGATAAAAAAAAAAACCAAGCAACATGGAAAGTAACAACTAAAGACACTCACACAGCCACGAACAACATCCAGTCTTATCAACGTCGACGACCGATGCGACTTTTTGCACGACATTTATCATCATTTGAATAATTTGTTTTTCATTCAACCAATTTATTTTGACAATTTACAGAAAGTAATCCCGCGAGTGAAATTTAACGATTTTCCACTTAGCAACGGCCAAGAACGCGGATGGATCTTTTTCCCCGGGGAGATGACAAGACGAGCAGTTCGATACACTAATTATCTCGTTAATTATGACGGAGCAACGAGACTCGTTGGTTTTCAAAGACCGGCCCGGGACGGTAGAAATGCGGGAACGCCTCTGGCGATGAGCCCAGTCGAGACTCGACTGCCGCGCTGAAGTCTCTGAAATGTTTATCTCAAAATATCGTTGATTGACCCGACGACTCGATGACGTCACTTAATTAAAGCCAGTTCAACGCCGTTATGCGGAGACAGACGGAACGCGCTTTATTCGCCGGTATTTTTCTTTCTCGCCATCTCGCGGCACTGTGACGAAAAATGCGGAGAATATACTGAACAAACCTCTCAGTTGTTCATCCCCCCCCCCCCCCTTCCCCACCACCCACCCTATTAACCCATTTAAGGGGGATTTTCCAGACGAGAGCATTGCGTCGAATAAGTCGTACTTCTGCAGTCCTCGAAGTGCAAGCGCGGATGATGAATCTCAATCGTTTCCGAAAACGAGTTGAATCAACCGTTCCTATAAATACCCCGAATGAAAAAAAAAAAGAGTCTCGGCTCGTCGTTAATTCGGAGGGCGCAATAATTCTTCATTGGTTCGTTGGGAATGCGACCTTCTTTTTTGAAGACGCAATTTAGTGTGTAGGACAAACGAGCAAAGTTGCAATGATTGCAGAGTAAATTATTTACCGTGAGGATTGGTTTTTACAACTCTGCTATGGGGCCCTAGTTTTTTTTATGGGGACCCTAGTTCGGGGCTGGGTCCGTTTTGCTCTTCTGGATTTGCGTTAGATTTTTTATCTTGTTGGCGGCCTGAAATGGAGCCCGGAAAATTTCAGAACAGACGATTATTTAGATTGGGAGATGAGGGATTTTTAAATTGCAACTTTTAACACTGCAGGGTCCGCATTGAAATTTAGACAGCATAATTTTCCGTAAAAAATATTTGTCCCCTATAATAAGAGGACATATGGGCAACTCAGCATCGTTCCATGTATCCAATGACGTAAGTTTGCGTGGCATATTTAAAATAATATTGCAACACAATTTTTTTTTTATTTGGCAGTGATTTTTAATCGAACGAAGTTTTCAATTCGTTATGAATTAACCAACACTTTTATTTGTTAATGAAGATAACATAAACAATATGACAAATCAATGTTTGTAACGCAAATTTTTTTTATGATAAAAGTTTTTAACTTCAGAGACGCGATACATTTTTGTTTTCCTCGAAATATTGCACAATATTGTTCTGCGGCGTTGCCATATGTGTTCTTATTATAGAGGACAAATATTTTTTACGGTTAATTATTCTGTCTTTACTGAACGTTTTTAGTAAAACTGAATAGTTAAAGAGGTAGGAGCGTTAGCCACAATCCAAGGTTAAATTTAATGAAAAAATGTACATGTTATGGTTTACACTATACTGAGTCTTTACGATTTTTTTAAACTTTTTTCACCACCAAACACCAGAGATAAAAAATAGCTTAATGTATGTAATTTAAGGGGTTACCCCCACTTGCGATTTTGAAAAAATCATTTTTTTTTATTGCATTTTTTTTAAGTATAAGTATCTGAAAGTATGTCTTGAAAATTTCAAGTCGATCCGAACAAAATTGACTGAGATATGAGCGTTGAAAGAGAAGAATCCGTTGTGTAAACGACCGGCTAATTGAAACTTTAAACGCGTTTTTCTCAAAATGACATTTCTGAAGTCAAAGATTACTCGAACCCTAATGAACCGATCTTCTTGAAATTTTGCAGGCTTATTTAATACATAAAAATGTAGTCTTTAATCGTTCGATTTTTTTTTTCGAAAAAAATGGTCGTTTTATAGCCAAAAAACGGCCGTTTTTTTTTCGTTAAAATCGAACCATTAACTTTGACTGTCCGCCATTGTGTGAAAAATGAATATTTTTTAAAATCCTTCGATTAAAGACTAGTTTATACTTATATTTGACTAAATCCATCCGCATTTTTTTTTCAGATGATCCACTTCGCCGCAATGTTGGTCACCGCAAACCGTGTATGTAAAAACATTATTTCATTGACGGCCATTTGCCACTAAACAATGTAATATTTTTCAATAAAAAAATGACTGAAAGTTCTTCAAGATGTGTTCTTTAACATGGTATATTGATCGTTTAAAAAAGTTTTGTAGTTTTCTTTAAAAAAATTCATGAAAAAGGCCTTTTTTGCGCTACAAGTGGGGGTAAGGCCTTAACGTGCGGTTAGATGGGCAAGACTTTCACACTAAAGGTTATGTAATTTTTATTGTCATTTAGCACCAAGATAAACCATTTATAACAACGAATTAACGCAAACTGAACCTTTATGAACATTTAGAAAACAAAAAATCCTCATCTTGCCCATCGTAAACCATGGGCCAATAATCTTGTGACGTAAATATGAATAGGCATAATTATGAATTACTCAAAATTTCATTGTGAATTGTATAAAACATTCGTTGTCGTAGTTTTTTTCATAATAATCATCGATAATGTTATGCTTTTTCAAGTTGGTAGTAACACAAAAGTTTTTCTACTTTACGTAATAAAAATGTTAAAATGCATAATTTTGCACTTTAATTGTATATTTAAAAAAATTAGCATATATAGAATAAATCTGTACTTCGTATGCATTTTTTTGGGGTTCATTGAAAAAAAAAATGAATAAACCGTCATTTGACTCAACTGAATCGATCCAACCTCCTTAAGGCAATCAAAACTTTTTTCACTCTTTTCCTAACTAGTTTGCTATCTAAAAATTATTTTTTTTTTTCAAAATTTATAAATACAATAGAATGGTACGACGTATTATGTGACCTGACTTTCGGTCAATGCAGACCCTGCAGTGTTAAAAGTTGCAATTTCAAAACCCGTTATTTCCCAATCTAAATAGTCGACGGTTCGGAAATTTCACTCGAACATGCATAATGATATGAACTATGTCTGGTTAGAATTTGAACAAAATCTATAGAAATCAAGAGCGCGCGCTTGTTCTACCTTAAGGGGGAAGATACCTCTAGGCGAGAAAATAATTTGCCGATTTTCTTTATTTTTTGTTTAACGGAAAGAAATCTTCACCATTTTTGAGATGTAGGGAATGTTTTATTACTACTTTTTACTGTTACATGTTATTTGTTTTTATTAATCTTTAGAAATGGTGGCGGTGTGACACGGTCTTCTAAACTGCATTTTCCAAACTGGCGTGACCTATAGCTAAAAACTAATCGACCGATTCTGATGAAATTTAGTATAAATCTTTCTAACCTTATTGTCTAAAACGTAACCCTAAATGTTTTTGGAAATCAAAAACAAACGATTTTTTATTGCTAAATGAAGCCATTTTGTTCGGATAATGTAGTTTTGGTTTCAAAGCTTACTATTTCATCGATTTTCAACATTTATCACTTTTTCGTGGTTCACAATCTACGTATGAGTGTCGATGAAAGAAAAAACTTCGTTGGTTTTTTTGCTTCAGATTAATCCCGCCGATGCTACGTGTCACGCCGTCTGACAACATCCACCGCAACCCGCTTAGAAGACCGTGCCATAGCCCCGCTATTTTTAAGGATTAATAAAAATAAAAACGTGATGATGATGATGACGATGATGATGATGATGATGATTTTGAGTGATGATTTTGAGTGATGATTTTGAGTGGTGACTTTGAGTGATGATTTTGAGTGATGATTTTGAGTGATGATTTCGAGTGATGATTTCGAGTCATGATTTTGAGTCATGATTTTGAGTGATGATTTTGAGTGATGATTTTGAGGGATGATTTTGAGTCATGATTTTGAGTAATGATTTTGAGTAATGATTTTGAGTCATGCAGCCAAACGTAGTACTGAAACATACCCTAAAGCTTAAAAATGGTAAAGAAATGTTTGTTTTAAAAAAAACCATGAAATTCAGCAATTTTTTTCTTTCCTGAAGGTATCTCCCCCGGTAATTGTTACGGTTACAATATTCAAGAAAAAAACATAACTTTATATCAAGAAAAACGGAACGAAAACTTTGAACGCGTTTTTTGACTACTTTTTTCGACCTTGTCTCAGCGAATACTCAAAAACTTATCAACCGATTTTGAATTTTTATTTGTCGACATTGTTGTAATCGAAGTGACTGAGAAGCCGCTTTTTTAAATTTTGATAATTTTTTTTAATGTAATAAATGATTTAAATTGAATACATTTTTTAAATAAATAAAATCGTGGCCGATTTTTTAAATTTTGATAATTACTATTTTGTAAGGCTGCTTGAATACAAAAAAGGGCTTTGCAAAAATAGACAAAAATGTCCGAACTGTACAAAAAACGTACAAAAAATTAATTAAAAAACGACTACGAATAACGATAGCTACATTTGTATAGATATCGTCAAATTGTTGACTTTTTATTTACAGATAACCTTTCATAAAGACATCGATGGGACAATGAAGAGAATTTTTCTTTTCGTCGTCAAATCAAGGCATATATCCCGGTTAATTTTAAAGATTTTTTATAAAAATCGGTATAAAAGTAAATGAATATATACTTCATTAAATGAGTATAAACCCTCTCCTTTCATTAGTTATGTGTATGATAAAAATCGCAATTATTGACGACAAAGCACCCGTTACGTAACAGAATAGGGGGGGGGGGGGGGTCCGACCAGGCGTTACGGTCCGAGTACGAGGGCGTGGAGGGGGGGGGGGGGTTAAATTGGGAGATTTGGCGTTACGTAATTTCTGTAATTTCTGTACACCCCCTAACTTGGCAATTTTTTCCGGCACATTTTAGCTACACGGAAAAAAATGATCTGTTAAAATTGATGTTCGATATTTCAAAATTCATGAGTTTTCAACCAAATTTACAGTTAAAAACTGTAAATTCGGTGTTCTACTGTGTGCCCATTATAGAATAATGAATTTCATGTGTTTTTCACTTTTCAAACAATTATAAATACTGATTCAAACTGTAATAAACTCAATGTTCACAGCAAAAGAATGACAAAGCAGAAATCACAAATTGAAACGAAGAAACCAACTGTGCATGAAATGTAAAATTTAGATATGCACTCTATAGAATATTCTAAGCACATAGAAAAAAAATTGGTGACCACAGCATTTACTCGTATTATAAATTGTAAAAAAGTTGAAGGGCATACAGAAAATATTGTCATTAGAATGTACGAAAATTGTATACGACCTTTTGCAAAAATTAATATAGATATCAATCAGAAATTGCAGTGTCCCCAGTGAAATTTTTATTCCTGATAAGGAATAAATTGTACACGGATCATGACAAATTTTGACACTGACAATGGTCATTTTTTACAATGTGAAATTAGAGAAAAGTACAACGGTTACCACAGAAATGTAACGTTTCATGTTGTGTACTGTGTACGGTGTCACACTGTAAAAATTCGCTTCATCGGCATGTACTGTGTCATGTTAGATATATGCAAATTACATTAAAAAAATATGCAAATTTCAGTGTTTACGCTAGAGGAGGCACTGTTCATGGGAAAAACTGTAAAGTTCAATGGAAATCTCAGCAGCATTTACAGTTCATTTTTTTCCGTGTACGAAAATTAGTCAAACATTTATCAAGGTGCTTACTCGAACACCTAAAACTGAATCTGCAAAAGAAGCCTTCGTATAGTAATGAAAACGGGGAAATAAAGTGGAAAAAAAAATTTTGCGTTCCAACGATGCAAACTTCAAAAGCATCACGATTTTATCAATTTCCCCATTATCGAATCTCGATTCTCTATCCTAAATTCGTATATTTTATTTTCGAACTTATATCCACTTTTTTGAATGTGGACATGGAACGTTAAATGAAAATGCATCAAGGTTAAAAATCTGCCGAAATTTCCATCTCTCTATTGGGACCTAGTTGGGTCTCAAATTTCATTGCCTTTGCCCCGGCAATTTTCCGTCCCGACAATGATTCGAAAAAAATGGGTCCATACCCCATTGCAACCCAACAGAATGAAATGGCTTCGCACCCTCGCAATTAAAGCGCGTGATTCATTTTCGCAGATAATAAATACATAAATTATTCACCCGTTGGGCAAGCGTGTGTCACCGACGCGCACCACGAAGTTGACGATCATTTGTATTCGTGTTTTTTTTTGTCCGCCCTTTTCAACACCTCTCTACGGCGCACACGGTTGAATGGCCCGGCGACTGGTCGACGCTTTCCAAACGCGTAAATTAATACGAAAACGAGTCGGTCCCTCGTCAATCACCCAATTAACGATAGAGCCAAGGGCGAGTATAGTCCCGGGCGTAAACGCCACGCTTCCATTCCTTCAACTATGGATAACTCCATCATGGTCGAATGAACGTTACGCACGGGACAAAATGAGCCGGTCGACATATGGCGTCCAGAAGTTACGCAAATTTAAAAAGAAAAGATAAAGAGGGGAAATAGGCGGTGTTAATGTTTTTCGTGAATTTTCAGATCCTAACTCCACCTCCAATACGATGTTGAAGTCTGCATAAAAGGAGTGCAAACAAAAATTAACATTTTTAAATTGTTAACTCGTTATGATCCAATTTTTGGCACTTTTAGGATGTGAGAATCACTCAAATAATTTTTTACACTTTTTTTCCCAAGGAGGTTTTTTTTTCGACATAGTTTGGTTGTTGGTTCTTTTTCAGCAAATTTTTGCACTTTTTTCGAAGGCTTTTAGGACTTTTTCGAAGTTGAAGTTTTTTTATGTTGAGTTTTTCTAAGTTTCTTTCGCATTGTTTCTAAGCTTCGTTTAGAATGTTTTTAGAATTTTTTCCAATTTGGTTTTTTCTAAGTTTTTTAAGTTGTTTTTTTTCGACATTTTTTAAAATCCTTTTCAAAAAGCTTTTTTGATATAATCCGACTGCCGAAAATTTTCCATAAAAAAATTATATTCATTTTCGCACCGTCGGAATGCAACACGATAATTAAATTCTTTCTAACTATTAAATTTATTATTATTAAAATGTATTAGTTATTAACAGGGTGAACACTTTTAGTCTACACGTATCACTCAAACGTTTTATCCGCCTTTTTTCCCAAATTCTACAGAACTATAAGATTCCAGAAACATATAGTAACCTAAATTTGCAAAAAAATATTTTGGGTTATAACGAAAATAAAAAAGAAACAAATTTTGTACCTTGCGTTCCAACGATGCAACTTTCAAGACCATCGAAACATTGGCCAAAGAACTATAGTTCTACACACTGACAGAAAAATTCTTTTGATGTTAACCAACCGCGTCTATTTGATTTTTTAAAATTTGAGTTGACTAGATTTTTAGTGAAATCAAATTTTTCCTATTGCATTCCATTATTGGAGTTATTTGTTTTTAATACATTTATTTATTCAACCCAAACTCTATTCAATAACGTCCAATAACTAAATATTTTATTTAATCCTAATAAATCTGTGTTTAGGTTTCATCCGTTCAAAAAACAATTTAGTTGAATCCGCTAAGTGTATCTATTTGGTTTTTTTTTTATTTAAATTATATTGAATAGCAAAGGGCCCTTTTGCTATGTGTGTTGCAGTAAAGACAGGCCATTAGTTCAATCAAATAGAAAAATGGTTGGCTCTATGAAAATTCAATTTAATTTAAATTTAAAAAAAACCCAACAGATACACTTAGTGGATTCAACTAAATTGTTTTATATATATATATATAGGTTATGTTTTAAAGAATCTATTGCATGTTATTCGATAAAACTCTGTCATTATCACAATGATATTAACTAATTAATATAGTTTATGTGATACAACAAATAATTATGGGAATTTATTTCGTCTCTTATGACATATCTGCGACCAAGATGTTACAGGCACCCGGTAGCACAGGACCAGCGTGCGTAGCTATGAGTAGGTAGGTTCTAGGTTCGATTCCATATAGGTGAAATATTTTCTTCGAAAAAAATCAATCAAAAGACCAGGGAATTGTGAATTACGATACAAAATCATTATGGTAAAACTCTCAATTAGGTGTTTCAATTGCATTTTGGATTTAGGAAATATTTTATGCATATAGTACACTTCGATTTACAGTGTACAGTGTAAGCAAATAAACATTTATTTGAATTCGAATCTTTATTTATTCAATGTAAATACATTTAATATTAGAAAAAAATAGCTGAAACAAATGAAAAAATATCTTTGAAACAAATAAGATCGTAGTATGCCGTGAGACGAGGGAAAAACCTATTTGATTAAAATAGATCTTACTTAAATTAAATATTTTTCTGTGGCAGTGCAGTCATTGCGATAACTGTCTTTAGCGTCCTTATTGCAAGTGACGTATCTCCGATAAAAGTAAAATGGCTGCGATCCTAAAAGCTCGAGAGGGTATACGAAGGAATACGGAAACGTATATATATATACCTTTTTGATCCTATGAATTAGAACGACATCGACAATGTCTTGTTAAAAGGGTTTGAAAACAATTAATAAAAATTCATCCGAACGAGGACAAAGAAGGGTAGTTACGTTAAAAGGATTCTAGAAATTGCCCGATCGAAATTCATCCCTCCTCATCTCAAGGACTCCACATGAATATTCATAGGTACAAATGCAAATATATACATATATGTGGGATATGTAAGCGTTGACGTGTGCGCGAGGGGAGACGAGAGCTTTGCAGTCATCGCGTTAACGCAATTATTACGGCGGCGTTCGAACGAATGTGCCCAATTATGCAA
>OZ023320.1:44923282-44964118 GCA_964007375.1 Ophion obscuratus
AGAGAGAGAGAGAGAGAGAGAGAGAGAGAGAGAGAGAGAGAGAGATCGAGAGAGAGAGAGATCGAGAGAGAGAGAGAGAGAGATCGAGAGAGAGAGAGAGAGATCGAGAGAGATCGAGAGAGATCGAGAGAGAGAGATCGAGAGAGAGAGAGATCGAGAGAGAGAGAGATCGAGAGAGAGAGAGATCGAGAGAGAGAGAGATCGAGAGAGAGAGAGAGTGAGAGAGAGTGAGAGAGATCGAGAGAGAGAGAGATCGACAGAGAGAGAGATCGAGAGAGAGAGAGAGATCAAGAGAGAGAGATCGAGAGAGAGAGATCGAGAGAGAGAGAGAGATCGAGAGAGAGAGAGAGAGATCGAGAGAGAGAGATCGAGAGAGAGAGATCGAGAGAGAGAGATCGAGAGAGAGAGATCGAGAGAGAGAGATCGAGAGAGAGAGATCGAGAGAGAGAGATCGAGAGAGAGAGATCGAGAGAGAGAGATCGAGAGAGAGAGATCGAGAGAGAGAGATCGAGAGAGAGAGAGATCGAGAGAGAGAGAGAGATCGAGAGAGAGAGAGAGAGAGAGAGAGAGATCGAGAGAGAGAGATCGAGAGAGAGAGAGAGAGAGAGAGAGAGAGAGAAAGAGAGGGTGATATCCAATTAGTACATGTGCATTCTTTCGGACGGTGCCAATCCACTGGACTCTGATGACCGCGTTTTCCGTAAGTGTCCCATTAGTTTAATTAGTCCCCGGTTACATTGCCCGTTATATTCCGACGCGTATTTATCCGGGCGAGTGAGATATACGCCAGTTCGCTGAATTACGGCTGAATGGGTCGCGAGATGAGGCAAGATTGGATGTTGCAAAAGCATGTACGTACGTGCGTTCATTATCGCCGTTAAACGGCCCCGCGATGCGTCGATGAAGTTCTCATGGAAATTTCTTAATAACGCCGTGTTCGAAGTGAGCCCCGATAAAAAACGACGGGACAAATGGAAACCCCGCCCGAAAAACTATCGCAGCACCATCGTTAAATAAAAACGTCAAACATCTTTTTTTTTTATTGCATATTGAATATTGTCAAAAATGGATATGGACGATTTTAGAAATAGGATATCAAATATTTTCGAAAAGAAGGTCAAGTTGGGCATCAAACATTTGAGAAAATTAGAAATCGAACATTTTAGAAACGGGACATAAGTTATTTTAGGAAAATTGGAAATCAAGCATTTCAGAAGTTTCGTATCAATTTTTCTTTATTTTAATGGACATCAAATATTTTTAAAGCTGGGCATCGAACGCTTTTGGAATTGGACATCAAACATTTTAGAAAATCGGCATCAAACCGTTTAGAAATTAAACGTTAAACGTTGTTGAAAATGGACATCGTACATTTAAAAAAATAAACATCAACAATTTTAGCAATTGGACGTCAAATAGTTTAGCAATTCGACGTCACACATTTTTAACAATAGATATTCAATATTTTTGGCAATTCGGCATTACACATTTCTAAAATTGGACCTCAAACGTTTTTTTTCGAATGAACATCAAACATGTTTTAAATGGGAGCTCAAACATTTTGTTCGAACGAACATCAAACATTTTTTTCGAATAAACATCAAATATATTTTACCTTGAAGCTGAATTTTAACGCGATATTTTATAACTTCAAAATTTGAAATAGCGGGTAGAAATGCGGAAATGAAATATTTCTTCTCATTTTTATCCACCATTTTGAAACTTCGAAACGTAACATCAAATTGAGAATCTGTAGCTTTTGAAAATACCAAAATTTGATTGTTATTACATTGGACTATAAATTCTCATCAAATTCAACCATTTCCCGATCTTCACTAAGGCCCTTATCCCAAATGATATTATTCTGCTATATCTTGATATACCTTTATATATATACAAAAAGTATACAGAAAAAAAACATTCCACCGTGCTTATAAAAACAAGTGCGATTGTGTGCTCGTGTCAATAAAAAAAGACTATATCATGTTTGGAGTCGCGAAGCATGCATCGTTGAATACACCCCAAATTCTTTTTTACCCAAAACACGTAATCCTAAAGTTCAGTTGCAGAGCTTTAAAAAAAACCTAAAAAAACGCACAAGGCCTTCAAGGAGCCTCTACACCTTTATAAAAAATTTGGATGACAACCAGCTGCTAATAACAACAACAAAAAATACATTCGTTGCATACCAACGATGCAAACTTCAACCTTATTATTTTCTAAAGACATTTACGGACAAAGATGCGGGAGGTTCGAGAAATCGAAACGTTGACAATACCTTCGTGTGCGACTTGAACATACATCCGGTCCCGGCGAACAGCTGCGTGCAAAAGAAGAAGAGAAACCATAAAGTAGTACAGAGAGATTTGCAATTGTGACAAGAGACTTAGATTTCATCGGCAAGATGGATTATGACTATGGCTTATGACATTGGACGCATTGTGGGAGCTACGAATGATTGAAATTGGATCACATGACTGGGTCCTATTCACGCACTTCATACATTCATACAACTCTCGTCACGACCTACCCTCGACCCGGCCTTGTCCTCGAGAGTCTCCTGGACCCTGTCGTCACGAGGAGGATTCACCTTAGGTTTTTGACCGAAGGGTCAAAGTGCGAGTAGACGAGGAGGGGGGGGGGGGGGCGTCTCCAATTCCCATTTATCTCGTTTCTTCGCGAAGAGCTCGTCGACTTGGTAAATCCGGATTTCGCTTGGTACATACGCGTCCACCTCTACCGATATAAGATACGAATCTGCCGGCGTAGGTGCACGAAATTTTTTTTCTCTTGCTCCTTCTCTCTCTTTCGCTTCTCTCGTTCTCGGGTGAGAACTTGCGTGAGCTGGCTTTTCAAAGGAATGCAAAAAAGGAGATAAAAAAAATTGTGGCAAAAAATATATATACACACTAGACGAATAAAAGAGAACCGAAGATAGCGCTCACTGTGGTTACATCTGGAACGCGCGCGCACGTGAGCGGAAGTCGCGCACGAGCTCTCCTTTCGACTCAAGTGCCGCGTGAATTTATAACGAGAGAATTTATAACGAGAATGCGGACTACTTCCGAAAGCTCGGGCGAAAAAAAAAGAAGAAAAAAAATTCGTCCCAACTCTCGGTACACCAGCTGCTTGTAAAGCTTTCTTTCTCTCTCTCTCTCTCTCTCTCTCTCTCTCCTCTCTCTCTCTCTCTCTCTCTCTCTCTCTCTCCCTCCCTCCCTGTCCCTCTCCTATGTATATAAATACACGTATGTATCTATATTTCATGCCTTTTCGAACCTTTCGTATGACCTTTCCCGAACAAGAAAACGCCCCAGGAAGCATGCTGGCCTCGTTTGTCCATTATACGTGCTCTAGTGCATATGTGCGTTTATACATATTGGGTTGGTACAAAAATCTTGCAACACACAACACGAGTAAAAAAGAAAAATATTTTATTTTAACAATAAACGATTATTCAGTAATGTAGGCTCTCTGCGCATCTACAACTCTTGCCCAACGCTCTGGTAGACTTTGCACGCCCGCAGACCAGAATTCTTTTGATCGTGAATTAAGAAAGTCGTCCAATGTATTTTTGAGATCTGACAGATCATCAAATTTTTTTATCCCGTAAATAGTTCTTCAAAGCTCGAAACAGGTGATAGTCGGTAGGTGCTAAGTCTGGTGAATACGGTGGGTGTGGTAGAACTTCCCATCCTAGCTGCGAAATAGTTTCTTGTGTCATCTTAGCGACGTAGGGTCGAGCATTGTCATGGAGAAGCCGAACGTGAAGACGTTTACGCCTTTTCCGTTTCATAATTTTAGCCACCTTTTGCAGTTGTGCAGAATAAATCTCTGCCTGTATTGTGGTGTTGGTTGGCAGAAATTCGTAATAGAGCATGCCCTCAGAATCCCATCAACAACAGAGTAAAACTTTCTTCATTTCACGGGGCTGTTTAGGGGTCGGTTCTGGTTTTGCCCTTTCGATAGCCATTGACGCTTGCGCGTGTAATTAACATACAACACCCAGCTTTCATCCCCAGTGACTATTTCTTGAAGAAAATCCTTTCTTTGCGGACGATGCAGGAGTGAAAGACAGATGGACATGCGTGTTGCTTTGTTTGATTCGCTGAGATTGTGCGGTATCCAAGACGAATCAACTTTCCTATATCCCATCTCTTGTAAATGTCGAAGGATAGTAGGATGACTGCAGTTGAGTTTGTTGGCTAATTCTCGTGACGACATATTAGGCTTTGCCTTTATAAGTGCACGCAGTTCTTCATCGTCTACAATCGATTCCCTGCCGGACCTAGGTTTGTCTTCAAAAGATGTATCGCCAGAATGAAAACGCTGATACCATCGGGAGACCGTTGAATAATTAACTACATTAGCCTTGAACGCACTGCACATATTACGGGCTGCAGCTCTTACAGAATGACCTTGCAAGAATTCGTAATATGCGATTACTCGAAATGCACGTTGATCCATCTTTGCTCATACTAACTCCACGGAACATCTGACTCGCTTATATATCCTGCGGCATGGAAGGTTCTAGACCATTCTTGTATTTCCTATTCTCGAATGTTCTCGAACTTCATTATTAGGAAAAATATTTTAATTGAAAAAAAAGTGTTGCAAGATTTTTGTACCAACCCAATATATATATATATATATGTAACTGTCAATAAACTACACTGAGTTTCTCTATAATATTTTTTAACATAAGGGTGCTTAGATACTCAAGGGACTATATGTTGCAGTAAAAAAATCGGTTTTCAGTTTCAACGCGGTTCACCTAGTGAAAACTAGTTCCAACCGAGGGTCTTCATCGCAACTAGTTTTTCCCAGTGAAAACTAGTAATCTACTGTTACATAAATTTTAATCGTACTTGAAACTAGTTTTAACTGGAAAAAACTAGTTCCAACGAAATGAATCAGTTGAACTGTTCCTAAGTTACCGTTGGTGTACCTTCGTATCCTTTCAAACCCAAACAAGCCTTATTGGGGAACATTTTTAACTGCTGTATTTCGTTACTAGTTTTTTCTAGTCAGAAAGAGTTTCAACATTTAAATGTCATCACTAAAAACTAGGTTTATAACTAACAAGAAGCATCACTACAGCGTCTGCCTTCGATTTTGTTGAAACTCACATGTGTGATAAAGCATTGAAAACTATTAGACACGTATTTTTTTAGCGGCGAAAAAACGCGTCTAAAAGGGGAAACTACCCCTCAAAGAAAGACGTGTCACCCCTTAATAATATTTTTTCTCAATACTTCTATGACGGATTTTCCATCGCTCTACATTAGAAGAATTTTGGTTTGTTTCATTCAGATCGGTGGACTGGTTGTGGGTGAAACTGCTAGATAACCCTCAAGGGCGGTGCCAGCTAATGGGCCGGGGGGGGGGGATGGGGGAAATATGAATTATAGACATTTTAGACCCTCATATACGTGCTTGCGAAACTCTAGAGGGGGTTTGATCAATATTGTTTTCTCGAGTGAGAAAACAATATCGATTTTTTGACAAAACGATGTAATTTTTGGTAAAGTCGTTTCACATTATTTGAGTTGCTGATAGTGATTAGAGACAGGTAAAATACGAAAGAGTGTTCAAATTTACATACGTATGTTTTTTTATAGGCCCGAAGCTTTCAACAGAAAAAAGAAATGATACACGCGTGTGCGTCACCCATTATCAGATATGCACTTAGTGCAATATCGAGTACACTAGAATATCTCAAATACTCGATCTACTCGACGAGACATGTCTCTCTCTCTCTCTCTCTCTCTCTCTCTCTCTCTCTCTCTCTCTTCTCGAATTTGTACACATGGACAAGTTGAGCGAGTATTTTGAGAGCGGGACGTTTCGGAGCACCGAAGCGTGAGATTAAATTTTCCAAAGAACTCCCATTATTCTTGTGAATACTTGACTTCACAGGAGAGTGAAAAAAAGCACGAAATTTGGCTCGTTCGGAGGAAACGAGCCAGGAGAAAGGTCGGGACCGGAAGTACTTCTGCGAGCACGAGGACGTTGTCGACAAGACCGTCAGGCGGCGGTCGATAAGAAAAAGAAAAGAAACGAAAGGTCCTCTTTATTTTCGTCGTCTCCGAGTAACAATGGACTCCCGTCGAGATATCGCCCACTATATGGTATTTCGTTTGGGACGCCGAATTTCGTATTCTCGAGGTGTGTGTTTGTCCGTGCCACCCTCGGACGCCAAAGTATGCACGAAAATGCTCGGGGGGGTCACGGTGAACGGAATCATAAAGAATGTTGATGTAGCTTTACGGAGAATCTGCGCCATCGGAATTCTCTATTTATCTTACGGAATGTACCGTGGAAAGGGTGTTTTACGGCAACGCAACATGCATAGACCCTCGAAGAACTTTGCAGGACGGATATGGGAACCGACTGAGTACAATTCCCTCGTCGATAATTTGTTTTGTATCTTTTGACGCGCGCGTACAGAGTAAATGGTATCCATTACCCCATCGATGCTGGCGAGGTCCCTATCGTAATCACTACATGTGTACCTACTTCACTAATTGGAGACTCGTGTACACAGGGTGTCTCAAAAGTCTCGTTAGGTGACTGCAAGATGGGTAGATAATGCAATTCTGAAGCGAAAAGTTCTCTTCCGTATTGAGCTCAGACGCACCGTTCCTCAGATATTAATTAGTCAACGATAGCCAATCCCGTGCGGCGGCCTCGGCGCCACTGCGAACGAGCCTATCCCGCGAGACCGAGTGGGCGGTGCGCGCTCGCCACTGCACGCTTTCCGCCCCCCTACCCGGCACGTTTCACACCGGTGGCGCGTCGGATTGGCTATCGGAAATTCTTCAATATCTGCATAACGCTGCAGCGGAGAGACAAACGAATGAGGACTTTTCTCTTCAGAATTTTGCGATCTATCGAACTACGTCCGGATTTCACGCATACTTCGAGACGGCCTGTATCTATCTACTTTTTGGGGTCTATATAATCGCGGCCCTCGATTCTACCCTCCCCGGGGGGGATCCGGAAGCCAACATGGCTTCTTTGCCAGGCGAAACAACATTATATATGGCAAATGCGAGATCTTCGGATACCTCTTTCCACTGTACGATGGGAAAGCGCTCTCGGCTCGCAGTAAGCTCGGTCTCGCTAGGGGTGTTTTACGCAACGCACTCTCGCTGTGTCCTCCCGGCTCTGTGCTTCCTCCTCTCTCCGCGCTCTGCGTAAGCCCCGGACACGGAAGGGAATTAAGTCATCGCACTCCGTGCTTAATCTGCCTGCTTGGTTTCGGATGTATTTGGTCGAGGGGTTGCAACGACGGGTTAATTCCCACTCACGTTTGCCCAGCGCTCAATGCCGAGCACACCAATATACATTCGAGTATGCAGCTCAGCTAGCAGCCGGTTTTTCGCCAGTCAAACAGCTATTCGACACTTTGCAATGGTGAATGTGGATTCCGTGTACCGCCAAACGGGAGAAAGGTCCAAGTTGCCGATACAAGCATTTATCGATCGTCGTTTACTGCGCGTTTTCCTGGTGAACAAACCTGCCTGAATCTATAACGCTGCACTTTCCCTTCTGAATCTTTTCATCCGTGTCACGGCTAAAGGATTAAAACTGCGCAGATAGACTGCTGTGCAGTAGACCCAGACGGAAAACGCAAGTTTTACTCAAACAATATTCATTCAAGTCTCGGGCTACTAACCTTTTACTTGATATTTAATGAAACAAGATTTCCATTCGAAATTAATCATGTGATTGATCCTAAATCTAAAAGGAACTGGCCTATCTTTCTTCAAGCCTAACAGCGCCAAGGAAGAATTACCCCGACCAACTCTTGATCGGCTCAACTAAGATTTTTTCCCTCGGTGCGTGACAGTACGAAAAGTTCGCGCCAGCCTATTGAGAACGGATTACACGCGTGACGGTGAATGGAAGGTGGTCCACTCGACGGAATATCAAGTGATTTCTGCCTGCATGAACGGCAGAAAGGATGAGGAAGGAAAAAAAGAGGAACATATAAGTGACTTTGTGAGCGAAGATGAGCGGGTTGATATGGTGGAGCCAGAGAAGAAGGTTTATGAGAAAGCAGACTACGGTACTCCACGTTATACCGATTACCTCTTCTACCCCCGTTTTCCAGCCTACCGCTCCGTTTCCCTTCATCCCTTTTGCCTTACCATCGCTCCCTTCGATCTCCCTCTCTGTTTATTCTTCCTGGGACTTGGCTTTCTTACATTATACGTTCCTATTGCTTGCTCTTTCGGCCCGTCTGTCCTTCAGCATTACCCGTTCCCGGGATCACCGAGATGCGTACGTGCCAGGAAACGCGTTGGCTGAACGTACGTACATACACATGGATATTTGACGAATCGGCGCATCCTCGAACACTCGAGACTAAAGGACAGGGCAGAGAATCCCTAAACCTAACCTGTCAACCCAGAGAAACTAGGAAGTCCAAAAGCGAGGGAGTGGAATGGAATAAAAAATAAAAGTAAAGGTACTGCAGATTCGACAAATGAATACCGGTTTTTAACGACTTTATCTTCCATCAGCGCAAAATTCTGTTTGATAAGCTCCAATGTTGGATGTGATCGGGAGGAACCGATTGTAAGTCAGTAGTTCGAAAGATCAGATCTAACGGGCAGTGCCAGCATTCGATTTGTCTCCTGTTGACCTAAACGGTAATGGGATGTCCTCGATCCGCTCTACTCATTTTACCGAATATGCCGCTTATTGACTTTTCAGTATAATTCAATATAACTGGCGGGTGCATGACGAGATGAATAAATGGTACGAAGGGAGTGAAAAGATTGCGGCAGGGAAAAAGCACTTTCTCGAAGACGAGAAGGAAAGGATAGGAGAAAACTTAGGAGATCCACTCCATTGTTTTTTGTTGTGATGTATATCAGCTAGATGTGTATATATATAATATGGCAAGGCATGTACGTGAAGTACAGAGTGCAGCACATGTATGTATATGTACGTATTGCTTTAGCCGTGCCACGTTGTTCGTCCTCTTATCTCACCGACAAGCTCGCGCTTACTCTCACCTTCGTACGTCAGTTTGAAAAGTAGTTTTTACACTTTTGCCTCTCAGTCTGCCTCTGTTCCTCTCTCTTGCACTCTCCGGCTCTCCCAATCTCTCTTTCTCTTCCAATCTCTCCCTTTCTACTCGTCGATTTTCAGAGTTTTCAGCCGCGTCTCGACGGCTCGAAGAAGGTTAGACGGCTCCGAGGGGATTAAATCCTCGTAGCCGCAGAATTCGCGTCTCCTTGCAGACCTTCCGTTTTTTTTTTTTCGTTCGAAATAATGGATTTCATAGCTTTTCTAAGAGACAGACTGATGAAAAGTCATCGAAGAAATGTAACGCTTGTCTGCTTCACTCACAACCCTACAGCTATCTTGCCTCGCGGCTTCGGTCGGTACTTGGATGGGTGACCATTCAGCCACCCATTCACTTGCTGATTGACTCGGGCGTCCGCAGTGTTATGAAGTTTTCGATGGTAAACGCGAGTGACACTCAATCGGCACAGGTTTTGCGGAGTTTCCCTGTGCCCTCGTGCAAACCCACCACGGCGGTGGGCAAGACTCTGGGGAGGTGGCGCCTTACAACCGGAAATAGTAAATTGACGAGTGAAGGATGGAAGGTACGGAATATATGCAGGGGCATACGAATGAACGCAAGAAATACGAAACCGGCAGCGTATTCTCCGTTGGATTATCTGGATTACTGTAATTTTCATTTGCTCTTTCATCACTTTGCCAATCCCCCCCCTCTCTCTCTCTCTCTCTCTCTCCCCCCCCTACGTATCCCGAGAAGGAAGATTATTGTCGACCGTCTCGAAGTTTTCAATCTTCGCGAGCGACTTTACGTTTTAAGCTTGGTGGAACGTTCGAGACTCCTGTCCGCAAAAACACACATCACGACAAACGGAAAGTAGACCCGAGCTGGAAGGGAAGAGGAGCTCAGATGAACTCGCGAGGGTGGTTCGCCCACGGGGGAGCGATTGCGTACGGTACCGAAGTACCAGCAGAATATTTTATAATACACGGTCCTCAATCCCAACGTGTGCATACACAGGGTGTTCGAAAAGTGCAAGATCAAGGAAAAATGAGGTATTGGGGAGGCAGTCTTTTTTTCAAACAAAGAGGAATCCTGGATGAAATTCCGAAAAGCCCATACCGCCGATTAATTAGGAATTTTGTGTACCCGTGCATTTTGATTCGCTCATCACGAATACGATAGTGAAAATACCCGCAAAGTTGATTTTCAAGATCAAAACCCACGAAAAATATTCTATTTTATTTTAATAAATGTTGATCTTAGAGAAAAATGTTTCCAACAAAAGTTGTAGCTTATAAAAAGCTTGATTTTTTATATTCCATACAGGTTTTGTCTAAAACCATTCTGTTCCGAGGAAAATGAGATAATGCTCCAACAAGTATATTTTTCTAAACTCCATTAGTTTCTATATTATTTACTTACGCACTTTACCTCAAGAAAGATGGAGTTTAGTTTTTAAACCCAAACAAACCCGATTAAAAAAAAAAAAAAAAAAAAAATAAAGTACAAAAAAAGCAAAAATAAAATAGAATACAAAAAAAATGCAAAGACAAAAAATAAACATGCACATTGAAGACTAAACTCCAACCTTCCCGCGATAAAGTGCGTAAGTAGATAATATCGAAACTTCGTAATCGAAAGTGCGAAAGTAGATAATATCGAAACTAATGGAGTTTAGCAAAATGTACTTATTGAAACATTATCCCATTTTTCTCGAAACAGAATGGTATTAGACAAAAATTGTATAGGACATAAAAGAATAATCTTTTTATAGGCTATAGCTTTTAATGGAAACATTTTTCTCTAAAATCAACATGTATGAAGATAAATAGGAAAAACTTTTTAAAAAATCAGTTCCATCAGACTTGACCTTGGAAATCAATTTTGCGGGTATTTTCACTATCATATTCGTGATCAGCAAGCCAAAATGCATGGGTCCACGGTATTCCAAATTAATTTGCGGTATGGGCTTTTCGAAACTACACCCGGAATCCTCAAGGAATACCGGCCAAACAACTTATAATTATTTGAAATAGCAACTTTTGAATAATAACTCATAAGGAAAAAATACAAAAACTTAAATAACTTCTAGTGATATTTCTAGTGACCCACCCGATATACACACATACCGGGTGCGTATGCATACAAACGTATGTATTAATGTATACAAGACAATAACGGATGAGCCCGAGACGAGAATGGGGGCTTGGCAGACTTAATCGTGTCGGTACTATTCCTCTCGCGTCTATCCAAGACTGCCCGAATGCGAGGGAGCAGAAAAGAAAGACCAGTCGAGTTCTCCGAGTTAGTACAAGGGGATATAAAGGGATGAAGAAAGATGCGAGAGATGGGGATACGATTTAATCCACACCCCTATCCATCCTTGGGGCGAGACTGCCCAGGGAGAAGTGAGCCCAGAGAAAAGAAGGTTGAAAGAGTCGTACGGGGAAGGCGAACGATTTCTTTCGAGTAAAAGCAAGCTGAGCCCTCAACCCCATGATTTTACCCCCTCCATCTTCCTCTATATCTCCCTTTGTGTCTCTCGCTCTCTCCAACTTTTTCCCGTTGCCCTCCAGCCATCGCTATCCATGTTTATTGTCTTTAACGCCCAGGCAGCTCAGCGCGCAGCACAGCATCGCACACAAGGGGTAAAAACGAGCTCAGAAGCAGCATCAACAGCGAGATTTGAAGGTGGTCGTCGGCAGGGCTTCCCAAAAGATACAAACTATAGGGCACTGTGCTAGCCACACCAGAGGGCTGAGCGGTCTGAACTGAAAGTGGAGGCTGAACGCAGAAGTCATTCATTTCAGCTTTAGATTGATGATCATAGTCCAGATAAAGAACAGAGCGAGCGCTTTCAAATAAAAGCGTAAAGATAAAGATCTGCCACGAACGTCAATGGGAATGAGAAAAACCACAGGTTCACTATGGCAAGCTGTGTGCTGAGATTGTCCAAGGCTTTGCTATCATCGTTCCAAGATCAGCCATCAATTCGTTTGGAAGTGTCGAACAGCTCAAAGCCTTGGTCGTCATTGAAGACGGTTGAAAATTCCGTGAATTGCCGTCTGTGCATCGGCACGGGTTTTCCACAGTTTCCCTTTGCCCTCTTGCAAGTGTGGGCAGTGCTTTGGGAGAGAGCCACTATGGGAAACAGTCTGACTTGCTCAGAAACTAGACATAGTGGAGTGACAAGTTTGAGGTGAAACGTCACGGGGATAGCCTCAAAGGGTAAGCCGTCAGGTCGAAGTCTTATCAGCCGAAAGGTAGACAAGAACCAGAAGTGTCACTCGAGGGCTTCATGCTCGACGTACACACACGATTTCGCGTGAAATGGAGCTTGGTGGTGACGAAAAAAATCTCCCAACGAGACCAAAAGTACTAATTGCGTTTGAACGTCCGATTATTCGGATGCCCGGATACGAAGAACGGAAAAAGAACGAACGAACGTGAAAACAGACGAAAACAAAAAGGAAAAAACAGAAACGTCGCCGGTGCAGCTTTTCATCTGGGAGAATGATGCCGGGGGGGGGGGGGGGGGCAGGGAGACACAAAGGAAATACGAAAGATTCAGTGCGCACCCTCATTGCTTCTCCTTCACTTTGCTCCGTCGCTCGGAAGCTTTTGTAGTCACCACTCGTCGTCACCGCGGGTCTTGGCTCCGACAAAAAGTCATTTGAAACGTCGCCATCCCACACCGATTTGCTTTCGTCGCCCGCAACTCATCGGGACGTATATCAATAGTCCAGTCAAATTATCGGAAAAATAAGCACAAAATTATGTAGTTTGGAGATTATGAAGGATCGATAGGGGGATGTATTCTGAGCATACATTCCAATTTGAGGCGTTCTCCGGAGGTCAGCTCAAGGTCATTTCGATGAAAACACGTTTAATTCGATATCTCGAGAACGGTTAGTGTTAGGCCAAAAATTTTAGGGACCTGTTCTCTTCTAAATTAAATTTACTAACTTTTTTATCTGAAACTTTTTTTTTATCATCAATACTTTTCAATTTATTACTTCCGAAAGGCAAAAATTTTACTTTTTTTTCTCCCTATTTTTCATTTTTCGCCATTTTCTCTCCAACCGTTCAATTTTATGAAATTTTACCATTCATCAAAGTTGTAGATCCTTTAATCATGAACAACTTTTTCCTATAACTTTTTTTTCTAATACCAATAACTTCGGAGTTATATATTACTTTACCGAGCGAAATCCGCGCCAATGTCGCAATATCATCGACATCAGTGGGTATTCTGTACTTGAAAGAAATATTAAAGTATTCCATGATAATTTATTAGCCAACTTACCTGTATCAAAAGGTGAATCGATTAAACTATTTAAAAATTGTACTTCATTTAAATATTAAATATTGTAATCATTCAAATATCATTTAAATATTGTACTTCTTCAATTTGGGTATTTTTTATTCCATTCAATGGGATAATAATGTGAATAAGGATTACAAAAAGAAGTAAATGAATAATTGAAACTGTTTCACACATTTATTGATAAAAAAATAGATCATAAAATTCGTAAAATTAAGCACCCGAGGTTGATGGAAGTGATTCGTTAATATTAAAGGCCCTGACGGTATCGGGGCATACGTCGTCCTCGTCCATTGCGTCAAAAATATTATCGTCGACAACATTGGCGATATTAGAACAATAGTTCTCTTGGCAATTAGTGCATATTACTGAGCAAAACAGGCCGGCCTTTCTACATCCGCACGCTTTGCCGCAGTTGGTTTTGCATTTGCACGCAATCGATCTGAGTAAACCTTCCGAAGCTGGTTTCAGTGACATTGGTATCGGCTCCAATCCACGGGGGGTGCGACGCCAGCCCCACTCCTCGGGTTCGAGATAATTTTCGAGCCAGTATTGCACTTGGTAGTAACACCTCAACGAGTGAAAAAATGCGGCATCAGAGGTAGGAGGAAGGGATTCTAATTTAACCCTCCCACTGCCTGCCATTATTTGTATCCCTTATAACGGAGCTCGTTGAGATTCGTACAATTCGTGTCACCTGAAGCCTTGCGATACAAATTCAAAATGAATTGTTCGCCGTTTGAAGCGAGAGTTGTTTTACGAGAGTAAATACGCGTTGCAACAATGGCGCGGATTTCGCTCTGTAAAGTAATATATAACTCCGAAGATATTGGTATTAGAAAAAAAAGTTATAGGAAAAACTTGTTCGTAATTAAAGGATCTACAACTTTGATAAACGGTAAAATTTCATAAAATTGAACGGTTGGGGAGAAAATGGCGAAAAATGAAAAATAGGGAGAAAAAAAAAGTAAAATTTTTGCCTTTCGGAAGTAATAAATTGAAAAGTATTGATGATAAAAAAAAGTTTCAGATAAAAAAGTTAGTAAATTTAATTTAGAAGAGAAAAGGTCTCTACAATTTTTGGCCTAACACTAACCGTTCTCGAGATATCAAATTAAACGCGTTTTCATCGAAATGACCTTGAGCTGACCTCCGGAGAACGCCTCAAATTGGAATGTATGGTCAGAATACACCCCCCTATCGATCCTTCATAATCCCCAAACTACATAATTTTGTGTTTATTTTTTCCATTGTGAGCCGTAATTTGACTGGACTACAAAGCGGCTTTTTCATTCGGCCATCGATATCATTTTGGGATTTTATATTATCGAGGTCTTGCTACGCTTATGCAACAATGCAAATGCCAATGGGGGAATCACTTTTTTTTCCCATCAGACTGATGAGAAATGTTTCAGAGAAATCAAATTTTCTATGGATCCTGGCCTACTAAACTTTTGATTGATATTCGATGAAATGATAAGTTCGAACTTAACGATTGAATTCGATTAATTTTGTTAATTATTTTCGAAGCGTTTGGTATGGAGTGGATTGCAGTGAAGTTGATTTAATTTGTAGTAGCGCAGAACAAAAAATTGTCCACCAATAAAAAAAACGGGCAACCACGAAATGAAAATAACCAAATTATAGGAGTTATTTTTTATTTAAAATCGTTTGTAGTTGCAGCGTTTTTTTTCTGTTTCATTTTTATCGAAGGCCTGCAAAACCTTAATCGACAAAAAAGGTTTCGACTAGTAATACAAATAAAAAAGGGAAAAAGAAAAGGCAAGAATTTTCGTTGGATCGATGTTTTTTTGGACCTTTGTGAACTTGACACCCGAGTATATACGACCTTAATGTTTTTTTCTAAGGGCTTGCTATACATACGCTGTAGTAAAATTAACTTCGTTCGAAGTAGGACAAAAAAAATATTGACCGCCAAAAAAACATTTCCCGAAATAAAAATAATCAAATTATAAAAGTGGTTTTTCATTCAGAATCCTTTGTAGTTGATAGTAGTAAACTTATTTTCGTTTGTAGTTGCAACGTTTTCTACATTTTCGTTCTTTCATTCTTATTCAAAATCCGTAAAGCTCAAATCTGCGAAAAATATATTTTGACCAATAACAGAAAATTTGAAAAACGAGAAAAAAATCAACAATTTTCGTTCGATCTTGGAAATGTTTTTAAATATTGTTATAAAGGATTTGAAAAATCTAAATCTGCGAAAAAAACGTTTTTAACAATAATAAAAATAAATTTTGGAGACGCATTTTCGTCAAAAAGTACGTGACGAGGGCATGAGGAGGTTGGAGCGTTAGCCACAATCCAAGGTTAAATATAATTTTAAAAAAATACATGTTATTGTTTACACTACACTAAGTTTTTACGATTTTTTTAAAACTATTTTCACCACTAAACACCAGAGATAAAAAATAGTTTAATGTATGTAATTTAACGTGCGGTTAGATGGGCAAGACTTTCACAGACTTTTTGAGCATTAGCCACAATCCAAGGTTAAATTCAATTTTAAAAAAATACATGTATTGTTTACACTACACTAAGTTTTTACGATTTTTTTTAAAACTATTTTCACCACTAAACACCAGAGATAAAAAATAGTTTAATGTATGTAATTTAACGCGCGGTTAGATGAGCAAGACTTTCACACTAAATGTTATGTAATTTTTATTGTTATTTAGCACCAAGATAAACCATTTCTAACAACGGATTAACGCAAAATGAACCTTTGCGAACATTTAGAAAACAAAAAATCCTCATCTTGCCCATCGTAAACCATGGGCCAATAATCTCGTGACGTAAATATGAATAGGCATAATTATGAATTACTCAAAATTTCATTGTGAATTGTATAAAATATTCGTTATCGTAGTTTTTTCATAATAATCATCGATAATGTTATACTTTTTCAAGTTGGTAGTAACACGAAAGTTTTTCTACTTTACGTAATAAAAATGTTAAACGGCATAATTTTGCCCTTTAATTATATATTTAAAAAAATTAGCATATATAGAATAAATCTGTACCTCGTATGCATTTTTTTGAGGTTCATTGAAAAAAAAAATGAATAAACCATCATTTGACTCAACTTAATCGCTCCAACCTCCTTAAAAAAAGAAACGCCGAAAACCAGCACTTGTCGCCAGCTTATATTAAGGGGTTACCCCCACTTGCGATTTTGAAGAAATCGATTTTTTTTATTGCATTTTTTTGAAGTACAAGTATCTGAGAATATGTCCTGAAAATTTCAAGTCAATGCGAACAAAACTGACTGAGATATGAGCGTTGAAAGGGAAGAATCCGTTGTGTAAACGAAACTTTAAACGCGTTTTTCTCAAAATGGCATTTCTGAAGTCGGTGAGCAAGATTACTCGAACACTAATGAACCGATCTTCTTGAAATTTTGCAGGCTTATTTAATACATAAAAATGTAATTTTTAATCGTTCGATTTTTTTTTCGAAAAAAATGGCCTTTTTATAGCCAAAAAACGGCCGTTTTTTTCGTTAAAATCGAACCATTAACTTTGACTGTCCGCCATTTTGTGAAAAATGAATATTTTTTAAAATCCTTCGATTAAAGACTAGTTTATACTTATATTTGACTAAATCCATCCGCATTTTTTTTTTCAGATGATCCACTTCGCCGCAATGTTGGTCACCGTGTATATAAAAACATTATTTCATTGACGGCCATTTGCCACTAAACAATGTACTATTGTTCAATAAAAAAATTACTCAAAGTTCTTCAAGATGGCTTCTTTAAGACGGTATATTGATCGATTAAAAAAGTTTTGTAGTTTTCTTTAAAAAAATTCACGAAAAAGGCCTTTTTTTAACGCCTTAAGGTTTCGCGTCTCGAGACTGTCACAGCTTCGGCGCCTCGAGGGGGAAAGAAACGCAAATGGTAGTTCGTACTTACAGCCATGTCCTCGCTTCTGTAGGCGGTTAGAGTCTGCTCGTCCTGCAGGAGAACGCAGTAACAAGGTTCCCAACATGCTTCGGCAGCAACTTCGCCGACGCAGCAGTCCGCCTCTGTGGTAAAACAAAGCAAATAGGGAGACCCGTTACTTGTCGTACTTTAGCGAGACAAATTCAGACGCCCGAGTGTGTCTCTGCATCGCAACTTTGTTTGGGCTCCCGGAGACCCTCGAACGAGGAAAAGAATTCTCCTTGGCATCCCTTAAGAATATAAAAAATTTACGATTCCGGGAGAAATGAAAATTCTCAAGCCTTACAGCCCGGATTATGTTGATGTTTGCGTCGTTGGAACGCGACGAAAATTCTTTTCGATTTCGCTCCTTTATTTTTATTATTTAAAAAAAATTTATGAGAAAAGAAAAATTGAACAATGGAAAAAAACCGTCCCTTGCATTCCAACAATGCAAACTTCGAAATCATTATCCGCGATGTGCAAAGACGAATAAACCGCAAATGACAAAATACCAGTACCAAGTGACACTTCGGTGTGATCAGCACAGCTAATTAAAAGTGGCACACTCCAACGGGTTAGTCCAAACGAGTTAACCCAAAAAACGATGCTGCCAACCATCAACCACATGGCTACCCCAAGACCCCACGCATTCTCGACAAACGAGTCCTTTAACCGTCGTAGCTTTGTATTTCTTCGTGGATCGATAATCAATCGAGCGGTTAATTGCAAAAGTCCCTTGGCCGATGTGTCTGTACCCGAGAAAGAACGGTTTTACCGCGCCGGAGATACACAAGTGAGTCTCGCGGTAAATCTCGAGTGCAAGGAACCGTCTCAAGTGCATTGAGTAACCGTAGTAGCCGTGTAGTACACGTACAAACACACACACACAACCGTCGTCCATGACACCTGACCGCATGAGATACAGCACAATCCGTTTAATCTTGCGTCGTTAAACGACTCGGGCATAAAATCTCGTGTGTTTTAACGCTAGTCTCCCGCAATGTCTGACCACCACGGGCTTTATCTACTTCTTCGTTATATATATTTATTTTTTCCTCGTTTTCTTCTCTCGATACGCCAGTCTCCTGGGCCGTTTATTTATATCTCTCGCTCTTTTTACACACGCTTACGCATATATATATATATATATATATATATATGCGTGTGTGTGTTTGTGTGTGTATACTCTCGTTTCTTCCTTTCATGGATTTTGCTATAATTGACCACATTCGCCTGATTGTCCTGTCACGTTCTCTTTTAATATACCCCTACATAGAGACCGCGTATGTGTATGCTATTCTGTGTGTACATCATACTGTCTTGTATCTATTTAATATTTCATTTTTTCTTCTTTAATCGCCTCCTGAGAGTCGTGGTGAAGCCACGATTGCCTCGCAGCTTTGAGCCATCATTGTACCGGACTATTGTGCTAGTACATATGCGTGCGTGCGCGTGTGTGCGCGCGCGCGTGTGTTTGTGTGTGTGTGTGTGTGTGTGTGTGTGTGTGTGTGTGTGTGTGTGTGTGTGTGTGTGTGTGTGTGTGTGTGTGTGTGTGTGTGTGTGTGTGTGGATCATGGTTACCGTTTTATACATTTTCTGGTACGTCAAGGTCACCCGAAGGTCACGAAAGCTCACTGGGTCCATTTGGAAACTAGATAAGAGGGGAGGGGGGTGTTCGTAAAAATAACTGTTTCTATTTTTAATCGGAGATTTGACCTTGAAATCGGATTGGCGTGTCGGTTCAAAAAAATAAAAATAAACTAGCCCGGACGTAGATCTCAACAAAGCCTTCAAATTTTGTCTGTCACTTTTTTGTCCACAATGAATATTTATAGGAGCTTTCTACTCTCTGGTTTTGTGACTCACCCGGTGTGTGTGTGCGTGTGTACATACATACATACATACATACATACATACATACATACATACATACATACATACATACATACATACATACATACATACATACATACATACATATATACATATATATATATATATATATATATATATATATATATATATATATGTATGTATGTATGTATGTCTGTATGTATATATATATACGAGGGTTGGGTGAAAAGTTTCCGGCCTGACCAAGAGATGTTGCCACTAGGTCTAGTTTTGGAGCGGCGTCCTACAGTACCATTCCTACCGAACTTGTATGTACAGTTTCAGCCCAATCGCTACGTTAGTTTGCGTTTGAGAGCACATTGCGCGAGACGCTTCCGTCGTTTTCGTAAAAATGGAAAAATTGGAAAAACGTGCTGTCATCAAATACTTCTATTTGAAAGGTTTTACACCAAAACCAATAAAAGAAGAGATGGATTCAGCACTAGGAGACTCCTCCCCATCATATTCAACTATTAAGCAGTGGGTTTCTGAATTTAAAATGGGTCGTGTGAGCACCTCTGACGAGCCTCGCTCAGGACGGCCCGTTGAAGTCACAACTTCAGGGATGATTGAACAAATCCATAAAATAGTGTTGGAAGACCGCGGGTTGAAAGTGCATGAGATAGCTGAGACCTGTACGATGTCAGCTGAACGTGTGCGAAATATTTTGCACAACCATTTGAACATGGAAAGCTGTGTGCAAGGTGGGTGCCGCGTTTGCTAACGCTCGACCAAAAACTGCTTCGAAAAACCATTTCTACCGACAATTTGGCGCTGTATAGGCGTAATCCAAACGAATTTTTGCATCGATTCATAACTGTTGATGGGACATGGGTCCACCACTACAGTCCTGAAAATAAAGAACAGTCAAAACAGTGGGTTGGAAAAGGGGAACCAACCCCAAAGAAGGCAAAAACAATTTTATCGGCAAACAAGGTTATGGCTACTGTTTTTTGAGATGCGAGAGGAATTATATACATTGATTACCTTGAAAAGGGTAAGACTATCACTGGTCAATACTACGCAGAGTTATTGCAACGTTTGAAGCAGGAGGTGCAAATTAAACGACCTCATTTGGCGAAGAAAAAAGTTTTGTTTCATCACGATAACGCACCAGCGCATTCGTCGATTGTTGCCATGTCCAAAATCCACGAATTGAAGTTTGAATTAATACCGCATCCTCCCTACTCTCCAGACTTAGCCCCCAGCGACTATTACCTGTTTCCTAACCTCAAAAAATGGCTTGGCGGAAAAAGATTTAAGAGCAACGAAGAAGTTATCGAAGCTGTAAATCAGTATTTTGAGGAGCTTGACGAATCTACGTTTAAAACTGGTATAACTAAATTAGAACACCGTTATGAGAAATGTATCAGTGTTGATGGAGATTATGTTGAAAAATAAAGCAAAAAAAATTTTAAAACATCGTTTTTCTTGGTCAGGCCGGAAACTTTTCACCCCACTCTCGTATATACAAACCCAACCACACACACATACATATTATATATATATATATGTGTGTGTGTGTGTGTGTGTGTGTGTGTGTGTGTGTGTGTGTGTGTGTGTGTGTGTGTGTGTGTGTGTGTGTGTGTGTGTGTGTGTGTGTGTGTATGTATATACACACACAAGGGTAAGCTCCGACTTTATCAAGACGCAGCGAAAGGGCCAATTCGCTCGCGGCTCCGTCCATTTCAGCTCCCAATGCATATGCATGCTGCTCTCCTGGCAGACCGAGGAGGCTGTATGTACATGAACAAGAACGACGATGAGGCCTCACCGAGTACGGCGGACAATGAACAATGCACATTGATACCGCGCACACGAGACATGAATATAGCACGGCGCCTGGATAGACCGTGTGCCTACTTGTGTATGTCTGTATGTGTGTTTAGAGACGCAGACGCCAAGGATAAATTAGATTGAGAAGGAGGCTGCGTACGGTGACGAGAGTGCGGTCAAATTGCTCACGATGGAGATTAGGAATTGAGCGGGGATCGTGGCAGCTCGTCGCATAAACTACCCTCGTACGAAACCATCGATATCTCTATCTTGCATGCGTCTCCTTTATCTTACGCACGTTTTAATCCCTACTCAAGCGCCCCCTCGAAAGAGATCTACTTTAGAGAATTTGAAGAATTCGAAATTGAATACTTTATTCGATGCAATTTATTGGAAATTTTGGAATGGATACGTAGGGGATTTGGGATTTTTTTTTTATAGAACAGGCATGCTCTGGGAAAAAGAATGATTTATTTTGAAAAAAAAAGAAGGGAAAAATCGTTCGTTATTAGAGGTCTTGTCGACAAATCGAGAAATTTATTCTTTATTATTTATTATATCTTGTTTTATGATTTATTGAGGTCTCGATTAATTCCTGAGTTCCTGGTGGGCTGTATGACTTATTATATTATTTTTTCATTATTAAATTTATACCAATGGAGAATGCAGTTGGAAATATATTCTAGAAATACCTTAGGCCGCAAGTAATTTTGAAAAAGAAAAAACTCTCCCAAATTCTACCTCAAATTATATTTTCAGTTGAACCCTGAAAATTAGCTAGTCAAAATAATATAATTTAGAAGTTTGCATCGTTGCAATTTAATTAAAATTATTACCTAACACCGTTTTTCTTTATTTTCATTATTTCTCTAATTGATCGATTTTTTGCAAAATTTCCATCTTAGATCGCCGACCAAGATACTGCGGAAAAGAAAATGTTCAGTAACTTTTCGTAGCCTGAATCGAGAAATAAAAATTCGCACTTCAACGATGCAAATTTCGAATCAGCAAGTAGCAAACTTTTTTTTATCGGACCAATCGCATATTTTCTAACATCCCAAAGTATGATTAGAAGCGAAAAAGCTGTTTTTTCCACCCTCTAGAAGAGCGTTACCTCTTAAGTAGAATGGTGAGTGTTCCCAAGCCAAGTGAACCCGGATCAGCTTGGATCTCACGATCCTGCAGGGTAATCGGATTCGACCAACATTTGCACGGAACAAAATGAAAATCTACATAGAGAGAGAGAGAGAGAGAGAGAGAGAGAGAGAGAGGCAGAAGGGACTGAAAAAGAGGGAGAATGAAATTTACTCGTGTCTCGTGAACGCGCTGAGACATCTCACCCTTGGCGCCGGATTCGTCGTCCCGGGGCTCGAAGGATTTACTACGCGGACAAAATGCTTCTTCTTATCGTCGTTATATACAAGGGGGAAAGAATAAGGGCGCACGGGGAAGAAAACAAGGATCCTGGCAAGTTCCTCCAGCATGACGGTAAATTCAGATTGCTAATTAGTTCTGGAACTCGCGTAAAAACGGGACAATGGGCAAATTAATGCAATCACTACAATACGACCTTTGCAGCCTCATTTCGCGCATTAGCTCGTATCGCAACTTTGCAAGGATATCTTTTGGCTATATCAGGACTCGATTTAATAAGAACGATCGAATATTCAGACGATAAGATTGAGATCGTTTTTGAAGGGATTTTTTTATAAGTTGTCAATTTTTCGAGAGTTAAATTTTTTTTCATTAATTTAAAATTTGTTTAACACGTTAAAAAAATTAATGACTCAATTTTTTAATAACTGTTCTATTTTTATATGAGAAATTTAAGAAGGATTTTTTTTAATTTACAATATCATATGAATCGGCGAAAAAGTTATTGTGCTGTAGACTTCTAGTGCGTTCAAACGAATCTTTCTTTGTCTCTTGTCCCTTGGGATAATATTATCAAGTATGAGAAAAATTCGCTCTAAATTTGAACTTCACGTTTTTACCCATTCGATTACTACGGGAAATTCGCAGTTCACGTCCGATTTCGAATAACTCGAATAGTAATTCAAATTCCCTTGAATATTCTTGAAGCAGATTCTTAGAGCTTCGATTTTTGAAAATTAAATTTCGTTTTAATTTTTTTTGACAGTTTTTTTAAAAATAAAATCAACTTTTCATTTTCAACAGGAGGGAAGCGTGCATTTTCAAATAGCTATAATTTGTGTAATAATAATATGCAGATCGTCGGAAAAGCTTTTCGAACCTGTAACGCCCAGCTTCAAGAATTTCGAACCGAACATATGAAATATAAATTCTTTGTCATTTTATTCGAATTTGGACGTAAAAAGCGAATTTTTCGTGAAAATTAAACGGGAAAAAAAAATTATTCCTTTCAAATAATTAGACTCGAGTTGGTGAGCTCAAAATCGCACGCGAAATTTTCTTACACCGGATAAGATTTTTTCGAAGGAAAAAAAACAATTTGAAAAAAAAAACAACTCCGTTTAAAAAGCGTCACAACAGTTCAAAAAATCAATTCAACAATCAATTAAAACCTCAGTCCCGGAATTCAGTCTCCGTGAGTTTTGTTTCGATCCGAATTTCTCATTATTTCGCCAGTGCAGTGCAGTGCCAGGGCTTCGGCAGTCACCCATCCGAGTACTGACCCGAGCTGTACTTAAATGGGTGACAAAGGCCGATTACCGCGAGTCCGAAATTTTGATAAATGAACCAACATTATTATTATTATCATCATCAACACTTCATACGAGTCGGCACCCCTGGAAATCCTACGAACGTACGTCCGGCGGGGATTTTCTTGCAAACTTCCATTATTATTGTTATTACTGTATATCGAGTACAATAAAATCGCCAGGACTCGACGTTGCGACGAGCCGGACAAGCAAGGACTGCCAGGAAGATTCACCACTTGTGAGTGAGCCCCGAGGGCCTGCCAAGGGTCAACGTACACACACATACAGGACACGCGCACACCTTACCTTCAGCCGATATTCCCAAACGGTCAAGTGTGTGCGTATCGCCGAATCTGATTGGCGCACGAATTGCCAGGGACCAAGTGCAATGTTATATAATACATCGCACAGCGTCATGTATGTACGATATCGCGGCGCGTACCTATATATTATGTGCCTTGGCAAAGCTCTCTCCCTCTCTCTCTCTCCCCTCCCCCCTCTGCCGCTCTTTCTCCCCAACACTCGAGAATATTGGAAAAGCCCCAGGACACGCGGGGGGTGTAAAGGGATAACGATAATGAGAATATGCAAACTGGCAACTCAACCCTTCCTACATTATATACGAGACTGACTCTCTCTCTCTCTCTCTCTCTCTCTCTCTCTCTTATGTTTATTTAAATTGCTCTTCGGCCTATGTTTTGCGATCTTGTTTTTTGATTTGTTATTATATCGTTTTTCTGCACATGGTTTGTTATGCGTTTTTTAAACTTGTATTTATATAACTTCTTTCTCTATACTTGTTATCTTTTCTTATTTATTTTAATTTAATTATTGTTGATTGTCATACTTTTATTCTTGTTCTTTATATACAGGGTGTCCCAGAAGTAACGTACGCCCTTCTGGCATCTGGCAGGAAAAGAAATTCTGAGACGAAAAGTCCTCAGTCATTTTTTGATCAGACGCACAGATGATTAATTATGAATTGAAATAAATAGGCAATCGGGTGCGCGCTGCAGCGGAAAGGCAGCGTAGAGGAGAGGGATAGGGGAATGCGTTGTAATTGCGTGCGCCTGAAAACGTGTGCGGAGGGAAAATTCCGAAAGCATGTGTGTGTGCGTGTGTGTGTGTGTGTGTGTGTGTGTGTGTGTGTGTGTGTGTGTGTGTGTGTGTGTGTGTGTGTGTGTGTGTGTGTGCACACTTGCACACATGCTTTCGGAATTTTATCAGGAACTGCGAGCCCGCGTATGTATACACCTATATGCTACCTTAGCAAGTAGATAACCAACAAACAACCCAAGTAGAAATTGTGTTTGGAATCCTATAGGATTCCCCTACTTCTCCCTACTCCCTGATAGGGATCCAACGGGACACCCCATTGGATCCCTATCAGGAAACGTCACGCTCGTACATTGGATTCCAAGAGGGACTCCCCATCGGGATCCAAAAGGGATTCCCATCGGGATCCAGTAGGGATTCCTATCGGGATTCCATAGGGATTCCCTATTAGGATCCAATAGGGATTTCCCATCGGAATCCAATGTAAGAATCTTAAAGCTTCCCCACAGTATTGAACGGAATCCGATACGATGCTTGATCGATCATATCGCATTCTGTAAGCCCAAAATGCTACAAAAAATAAAAGCATCGATACACTAAAGAGATCAATTTATTGTTTACAAAGGAGTACATATCGAATACCACAATATACTTATTTTGTTTTTTTTTTTAATTGTTTACCCATACTGAATATTTATAGTGCTTTGTATAGTATTCTTCGAATACTTATATCTTATATCTATATCTTCGAGTACTTTTTATACTTTATGAACTTTTTAAAAATACTTTAAATACTTTTTATGCTATAACGTAGTTTTTATACACTTTTTATACTATTATTAAGCAAAAATACTTGTGCAGTTATGGGCGGGATATTCTTTGAATACTTTTCATACTATATAAAATTTAAACACTTTAATAAGGTTGATGCTTGCATCATTGGAATGCAACAAACATTAATGCGTGTTTGGAGTAAATAAATTTTACGATCGCGATTGTGCAGTAACTCGATCGTTGCGCGCTTTTCAACGACAACACGAATATATATGTACCCTGCGCCGCTTATGTTCTATCGCCCGACGTCTTTCTTTTGTCGGAAGCGATTTTCTGAATCCTTATTGGATCCCGGATAGGGAATTCCTATTGGCTCCCGACAAGGAATCCCTGTTAGATCCCGATGGGGAATCCCTATTGGATCCCGATGAAAAATCCACCGGGTCGGGTGGAAATTGCTGTTACGGGCTACAAACTTAAGCGAATGTGTAATAGATATCATGTTTATAAAAATATGATTTCATACTTACATTTAATTTTCTTTTAAAACCTCATTTAAGCCGCTCTAACAAAAGTCCACACCCACAGCGATAAACCACAGACGCAATCGTAACCCGATTGCCGTCACGTCCAAAACAAATTTTTATGCGCACAAGTATTAAAAATTCAAAAAGTATGCATATTAAAATTTATAATAAGTTTTTTTATTCGTATAAAAAATACTAGCCCATAACAAACTATAATATACAATATGGGTAAGCACTAAAGTAAAGAAGTTACTAAAGAATATAATTATATATTGTAGTATTCGATATCCTAACAAATTCCTAGAAACACGTGGGTGCATCTTGAAACTCCCAAGCAAATCTGTGCACGGGACCATCAAAAGAATAATTTTTTACAGAGCGTCGGGAAATCCCATTTTATATAATTTCTAGTAAAAAATTCTCAAACTACGTTAATCTGGAAACAGCCCATGATCCATTTGGATTCCAATGTGGTCTCCCTACCTGGGGTGTCCATATCAAATCCCCATAAGGATCTGGTAGAACCTGGGGAGTCCCCAACAAATACATTTGGATTCCAATGTGGACTCCCTACCTGGGCCGTCCCTATCAAATCCCCATAAGGATCTGGTAGAATCTGGGGAATCCCCAACAAATCTATTTGGATTCCAGTGTGGACTCCTTACTTGGGGCGTCCCTATCAAATCCCCATAGGGATCTTGTAGGATCTGGGGAGTCCCCAAAAAATTTCTGCATGGGAATATGTTGTCGAAATACTAAATTGAATACACTCCCGATTTCACCTCCTCAAGGATTCCAAAAACGCTGAAACGTCCTTTTTTATTTCCTCGTTTGTTCCTGGTTATTTTCCGATCTATTCCCTACAACTTTCCTGGTCATTTGCCGCTTGTTCACCGGTCGGTTCCTGATCAGTTCCCCAGAAGGGAAACGGCGGATCGGGACCTAGCCTTAGACCCGTTACATTGCGAACCTATTTCAGGATGGAAGCCCATGTAGGTTTCGCCAATCGAACCGTAACGGCCAATACTTGGACCAATGTTGGCGGGACGATGATCGATTAACCAATTGTACGCCAATGCTCGGCTGAGTATTGACTAGCCAACATTGGTTTGTTTGGGTTATATTGCTGATACGAGGCCAATGTTCGGCCAAATATAGACTCGCTAATCATTGGCTTGTCGATACGAGGCCGATGTTTGGCGAAGTATAGACTCGCCAATCATTGGTTTGCCGATACGAGGACAATGTTCGGCCAAGTATAGACTTGTTCATTATTGGTTTATCGACATGAGGCCGATGTTTGGCGAAGTATAGACTCGCCAATCATTGGTTTGCCGATACGAGGACAATGTTCGGCCAAATAGAGGCTCTCTAATCATTGGCTTATCGATACGAGGTCGATGTTTGGCGAAGTATAGACTCGCCAATCATTGGTTTGCCAATACGAGGCCAATGTTCGGCCAAGTATAGACTTTTTCATTATTGGTTTATCGATATGAGGCCGATGTTTGGCGAAGTATAGACTCGCCAATCATTGGTTTGCCGATACGAGGACAATGTTCGGCCAAATAGAGGCTCTCTAATCATTGGCTTATCGATACGAGGTCGATGTTTGGCGAAGTATAGACTCGCCAATCATGTTTTTGCCGATACGAGGCCAATGTTCGGCCGAGTAACGAATGATCGAACCGCAATTCGTATATTGACGATTCATTGTTTCGCGTTGAAGTCATTGAGAGACGAGATAAATACTTTTTACGAGTCCATTGGACATTATTCTTAACAAATATACTACCAAATCAATGCACTCATTGTTGGCCGATTCTCGAACGAGCCTCATACGCGATATTCTGCCGATTTTTATGAACCATCCTACACTGACAGAAAAATTCTATTAATATTAACTAACCGCGTCTATTTATTTATTTTTTATTTGAATTAACTAGATTTTTCGTGATATCAAATTTTTCCTATTGCATTCCATTATTGGAATTATTCATTTTAAATATATTTATTTATTGAAATTAAACTTGAACTAATGCACTAATGGTCTGTCTTTATTGCAACACACATATTAACGGGTTGTGGGGGTAGAGAAGGTGGAGAGAGAGGAATTATATATACATAGGTTAGGTTTGAAAATTCTATAACATGTCATTCGATAACACTCTCTAATTATCACAATGATATTAACTAATTGATATAGTTTATGTGATACAAATAATGATGAGAATCCATTTGGTATCTTATGCCATATCTGCGATTCAAATGTTACAAGCACTCGGTAGCATAGGGGCAGCGTGTTTGGCTATGAGTAGGGAAGTTCAAGGTTCGAGCCCCATGTGGGTGAAATATTTTCTTCGAACTAATCATTTCTAAAGACCAGGTAATGACGAATTACAATAGAAAAATAATTAATTGTTTTTTTTTTTGGCAGTGCAGGACCAATTTTGGTGATCTATATTGGGTCACAATTATCCGCCAAGACTCGGTCGATAATCGGGCCAAGCTCGAGTGCCAATGATGGCAATCGTGAGGGGCCTTATTGTTGGCCGATTCTCGAATGAACTACTACGCGATGCTCGGCCGATTCTCATAAGCCATTCTAGGGCCGATATTGATTGCGAATATCGGGCCGCTCTTATCATCCAAGGCTCGGTCGATGATCGGGCCAAGCTCAAGTGCCAATGTTGGCAAGCTTGGCGTCGAGCATCGGCCAATCATTGGCCACTACCCATCACCCTACATGGGAGGCCCGACCAAAGCCTGATCAGGGATAGTCCTGTTTCCCAACTCAAATTTCTACACGGGACACGACCGTGAAACTTCGTCTGCAATAACTGCATTATTTCGCCCTGCATTTGTAGTAAATTTTTTTAAACCTCAATGCTTCCTGATGCCAGTTGTCAAAGATTAGTACTCTATGTTCAATTTAAAAGGTCAGGTTATTTTGAGACACCCTGTATAATGAGCCATGAATGAATCAATCAATCTTGCTTTCTCTCTCTCTCTCTCTCTCTCTCTCTCTCTCTCTCTCTCTCTCTCTCTCTCTCTCTCTCCCTCTCTCTCTCTCTCTCTCTGTCTCTCTTACCTTCCCGGTTTTCTCGCACGGTTTCCGGTCCCCTATTAGCGTCAAATCTAAATTGGGTATACCCATCCAAATTATTACGTGCGCAAAGTAGCCGACGAACAATCCTCGCACACATTGATTAATTCGTCGTTGAAAAGCTTTTGGTTAAAAGAGAAAAGCAGGTGAACGAGCTTTACGACAGGACTTCACGTTTTACATTTTCTCGCAAGAGGTAAACTCTCTGTCGTTGCCGCTCCTTTTCCCCCTCTGCTTCTGCAAAAAGTCTGATTCCCCGAGGGCGGTTATAAATATGTATTTGTGTTGGCCGGGTGGGAAATACTGCCGAACCTATATATCGCTCCATTTATTCATATTTCTTCGTATCTTCGATATTTCATACGTATATTTCAATATCAGCATCGATGCAGTACATGCTGTGCCATATATATTGTATAAGCCACCGCCCCTGTCGGCAACGACACTGAGATTCAGTCTAAATTTTTTTATATAAATTATTCACCTTCCGGCATCCTTTTTTTGCGGCTGGACTCTATTAAATTTAGGAGCCGCCGTCTATTTTTTCAATATAACATTTTCCGGACGAGACATTTTGCCATGAATTTTTCATATACTTATTTTTCGAAAATAAATCTTTGTATAAATGTCAACGGAAATGTAAAATAAAATATCAATTTCAAGGAATAAAGATCACCAATTTTTTACATTCTCTATAGAATACAAATATAAATAAATAAATGTGATAAAGCATATAAATATAAATAATATAGAAATATAGAAAAAGTAAAAAGATATGCATTTTCTTGAATAATTCATTTGTGGAATAATTGATAATATTACAAATTGCCTCAGAAATCATTTTGGCAAATGTGTCGAATTGGGGCTCCCCCACAAAATCGATCAAAGCTTCTTTTCACCAATCCTCATTGCTATAAAATGGTCAAATTATCATAGGCAAAGCCCTCAGAACCCAAACAAACTTGGGCTGTATCTTTAGCACCGACCCAAACACCATTGATTCACAGTAGTAGACGTAACCCAAACGGGAAAACAAACCGAATCATTCTACCATTATGTGAAGTCTGCCAATGAAATCTGAATATTCTACAGAATTCACTGCTGTTTTTTCAGTCTGGTGAACTTCGCACGATGCATTTGGGGGAATATTCCCACGGGGATTTTCTTCTCACGTGTATTTGGTCGGGTGAATTTATGTTGGGAATTTTTAGACCGGAAATAGAACGATAAGAATCTAACATATGTAAAATTCTGTTCACAATAAATTTCATTTATGAAGACTTTATAAAAAAAAGATTGTAATTGATAGTACATATAGCTGGCATCGTATTTCAGCGTTTCTGACCGTCGATTCAACTTCCATCGCTCCGACTAGCCAACTATATCCAAGTCACGTCTCTCTTTTTCTCAGAAACTCTCGGGGGCTTCATCCCGCGAGCTGTGATAGTACCTAATCTCCAAGGGAACATCTTATTCTATCCATCAAGCCCGGAGAATAAAGGCCGCGAATACCGCCTCGAGAATAATCCAGAAGAGAAATAGAAATGGACTTGGTATAACAAAAAAAGGACAAACAGAGAGGGCGAGAGAGAGAGAGAAAGAAAGTAGACGTGTATCCGGTAAAGGTCACGCAGAGTGATGTCACATATCTATACTATCTTTACCGTCAAGGCGATTCCAAACGTGGAAAAAATCTACTAATCAGGCGACGTGAATGAATTTTGACCTTGATGACATTGAGATAATCGAATAAGCCCACCACCAATTTCCAAGTCTACCAAAAATTCTGTTCAGAAAACTAGTTACAAGTCTAAATCGACCGATAAGAAACGGAGATATGGCCAATCAAAGATACGCTGATTTGCCAAATCCGTTTTGGCGTTTTGGCTTCCCCAGAATTTCCCTTTTGACTTAGGGACGTTTACCTGGAAATCGATTTATAAAATTGTAAAATATTTTCTTTCGCTGATATCTATTTATTATTATTTTATTAATTATTATTTTATTTATTAATTATTATTTTATTTATTAATTATTATTTTATTTATTAATATTTTCTTTATTATTATTTTATTTATTAATATTTTCTTTATTATTATTTTATTTATTTATTATTATTTTATTTATTAATATTTTCTTTTGCTGATATAAAAAATAGTGGTCAATATGCAGTTTTCGAAAAAATGATAAGAGATACTTTTTGTAGAAAATTAAATTTCCTACAAAAAAGATCTTATAATTTTTTTTCAAAAACTGCACACTTTAGCCTGAAAATAAAAAAAAATATGTTTAATTGACAATGGGCAAGTTTTCAGTCAGCTGACCACGGTGAAGCGAACGTTCATTAATTTTTTATTTTTAATCAATTTTTAATCATATAAAAAGTAATTTTAGTGTCAGGGGGGCGCAGCCACCCCAAGCCCCCGAGGGGGCTCCGCCCCTAGACCCCGCAAGGGGGGAGGACCCCCCGTGGTCCGGTAGCAACTCATTCCAGTTGCCACTCACTCCAGTAGCCAGCACACCCGTAATATTACCCAAAAACTCGCTCATTGTCAATTGAACGCATTTTTTAAATTTTCAAGCAAAATATGCAGTTTTTGAAAACTTTGTATAGGACCTTTTCTGTAGCGAATTTAATTTCCTACAAAAAGTGTCTGTTACTATTTTAAAAAAAAACTGCGTATTTACCGAGTTGTCAGCGAAAGAAAAATTTTGTTCACAATTTCAAAAATCGATATCTCGAAAACTACTTCGATGCGCCAAAAATCCCTTTAGGGGTTCTTTTATAACACTAAAATGAAGGTCTTCACAAAATTTCAGCTCAATCAAAAGTGGGGAGTTTTCGGAACAGCACCGAAAAACCCGGCCTCGCCCACTAAACACTGATATATCATAAAAATATTTGCACTAGACCCTACGAATTTTCTATACATTCCAATTATGCAAACTTCAACATCATATTCCCACTGCTATTCAAACGCTACAGATCCCAAGCGCAAAAATAGGCTGCAATGAAGAGTTTGCGACTGAAATTGGACGAGGGTAAAAATCCTAAAGAGCTCGCGAAGCGACGAGAAACCGCCCAGAGTACTCGAGTACATTGTAGGCCGAGCCTCCACGCGTCTAGTCGCGTTCTCAGCGGTGACAAGATGACGTACAGTCGAGCATTCTCCCAGCTAAAAAAGACTCTTCCAAGTGTTTCGTGGATGAAGAGCGTCGACACTTACAACCCTAAGAAAGTTTTGCGAAATGTCGCGTGTACGCCGCGTACAGCTGAGGAAAAGAGAGCTCAGGTTGGTTGATACGACATCCGCGTTGGCTCTTCCCGCTTGGTAACTCTTCCGTCGTCAACGTTGTCCTCATTAGAACGGGCTGGGGATCCGAAGCCAGTTCATTACCGGCGATCTTATCTTGAACCCGTTCCTCAACCACCCCCTTGTCGTTATTCTTGTCCTGGTTGGTGTCCTCGTCTATTGTACGTACCACCAACTTGGCTTGACGTGCGCCGTGTACGCGCTCCATCTTCAGCTCTCTTCTAAACGCGGTCTTTCACTTTCCCTACGACGTAGCGGAACTTCTTGACGTACAGGTCCTTGAAATCCACAAGAAAAAGGGAACTTTCCAATTTCCGCCATCGGCATATCTTGCTGTTTTGTTCAGTCTGTTTAACGTGTTCTCAAAGGAATGATTGATTTTGGGCCCGGGACAAGGTGCTTGAAGTTGCATTCCTCCAAAGTTCTTTTTCATCGGGGTTTGCCGAATATCGAAGTACGAGGACCCGAAAGATAGTCCTGGAAGTCGAATGTCCTCGAAATTGTTTTCCTCAAATCATACATAGATAGAGCTGCGCAGACACGCTTTTCAGATGTCGAGAGGAGAGAGAGAGTGAGAGTAGCAGGTCTGACGCAGCCAAGACAAATTGCTTTTCCAATAGACCATCGAGAAATTGGTACTAGGGTCGACTCGTTAACCGGAAACGTGCCTACCTGCGTTTCGCCCATTTTGATCAAGATATACTGAACCACCAAAATTTCACCGGTCGCCGATGGAATTCGTAAGCAGATCTATCAAACATATGACTTTCGGGCCTTGACGTTATATATCACTAATTTGACGCTCATTTGGCGGTTCGCCAGTTGGACAAGGTGTGACAAACGCTTCTCTCGTTATGGAGGTGCTCATCGCGGTACGTTCAGAGGTAGCGAGATGAACCGTTATTGGGAATGATTCCAATCGGGTAGTATGTACCCGCGTTCTTATTCTACAATATTCTCCGGCGTTTTGTGTCTTCAATAGCTCCGATGCAGATAAGGAGGAACGAGCTTGAGCTTCGAGCTCAAACGGTTTGAGGATGCATCAATTGAAGAGCACGAACTTGCTACGTTTCTCTCTTTCTCTTGTCCTCTCTCGCTCTATCTCGTATCCAAGAGAGAGCAGGATAAAGCAAGGAAAGATAACCCGTAGCATCCATTGAAGAGAAACGTTTCCGGGTATCCGAGCGATCCAGAACACGATCCGAGAGCTGGAGTAATGCACAAAGAAAGATTTCCTATCTACGTGTCTTCAACTCCAATCGCGGCCGAGAAGAAAACCCACTCTCATGCGGACCTTCCTTCGCCACCGGCACATCCGAGTTTTGGCTCATAAACTATCGATCAAGCCATTACGATAGGACGACCTTCTTCTAGCAACAAAGGACGAACTTCGCCTGGATATCTGAACAGTCCAGTAGCTTAAACAGGATTGAACGTGAACTGTCATCCCGCGAAGTCGAAGTTTCCATCGTTGGAACGCAACGAAATGTCAGTCTTTTCGGACCATCAACTTGTCATCATCCAAATGTTGGATGATGTACAATTTCTACTATGAGCATGCAGAATTTGTACTATGAGCATGACTCATACATTTTTCAGGATTCTGGCCAAGACCGGCTGTGGGCAACACTCCTGGGAAATTTCCAAGCACCTGGTTCTAGTTAACGAGTGCAGGGTGGAAAGTAAAGGATCATGAAAGCCGGAAAGAACATGGAACAACTGCAAGTAAATATAAGCTTCAGGCTGTCGAACTTTTGCGATTATCGGGCCAATCCTTGATACACATCACAGCGGATAATCAAGACCCGACGATCTAAGCAGGTACGTGTATACGACTATACAGTCGGGATATATCGATTCCTCTTCCCCAAGTCTCAACACCAGATCTCCAGTCCAAATCACTTATCTTTCCGCCACTCCCCTTGAGGCAATCGGCAAATTGCCACGCGCCGGTTATACATCCATTGCTATGATAAATATATATAATATGTCCGGATGGATACGGGATCAAGTGATCAATGGGCAAAAAGAACTCAACGAGGTCCAAATTCCAATCATACTTATCGATAAATAAAATGATAACGTCGCGATAAAATGCACTCTTCATTAGTGTTCGTGTCAGGCAGCTACAGAGCTCGAGCATTCTCAAAAAATCCGATTGTTTATTGTTGATCATTTTTATTTGTACTTTTAGAAGTCTTTGAAAAACTATGTATTCCGAAATCTCAATTAGGGATGACGTTATGAGGGTAGGTATGGATTTAAACACATTCTTCTCGGAATTACATATTTCAAGATCATCCGTGGGACTTTTTAAAAAATCTTCGAATAAGAGATTCTCTACAATCCTTAGAGACAGCGTTAAAAAAAATTATTTAGAACATTTAAACGACGAAATTTAAGACGAAATTTTCGACTTCAAACCTTGATAGCTTGCTAGTGTTTTTTTAAGTTCTCGATAAATAACATCGCTGGACCCAAATCTTGACTTTTTTTTCCATTCACTCGTCCATTTCCACTACATCAACACGACTACCTATTAAGAGATTTACAATTGGTACGACACTGGCACAATACTGCGCCACCGCCATGGGCCATTCCCTGGCATAAGTGTGGCATATTGCTAACATTGGCATATTGCTGTATGCCGGTCTTAGAAATGAAGGCAAGGAACTTAATGGCAAACAGTACTGTCCCATGGTCGGTTCCAGTAGTCTATCCCAGCAGTCGGCTTCCCGTCGGCAGCCGATACTGGTCCGACATTGGCATAATACCGGATGTCGGGATTAGATGTAGACGTAGGATTATCAAGGAATTATCACAGTGTGAAATTTAAAAAAAATCGATTTTTTCGATTATCCGATAGTATACACGGTTGTGAACGTTCTGTCCAACTTTTAGATCGAAATTCGAATTATTTCGGTTGCTACAGCCTTTCTTAGAAAAAGTTAAGCTTTTCTTAACAGCTTTTCTTAGAACTTAAAACGCGTTTTTCTCGAAATGGTGTTTTTCAAAAAGGTGGCCACTCTCAAAGAAAGAGTTTTCAAGCTATGGGTTTGAAATTTTAACAGAACATTCTTCACATCATTCCTTATGTTACTATGAAAGCTTTTTTTAATCTTCCTATTTTTGTTACGAAAAACTTTCGAAAAAAAGGCTACATTTGATACTTTTTGTTCAAACCGTCGTCATTTTTTCAAATATCAGTAAAAAAAACCTCCATAGGAACATAGCGGCTCTCCTACAAATTAATAATCATTTTGAAATTTTTGTTTCAGATAAAATTCGCGGCCGCAATCCTGGCCACCATGGGACACCATTTTTTTCCACGCAATTTTCCGCAAACAAAAACAATGTTAAACAATAAATAAATAATTTTTTAAAGATCATTTTGTATTCTTTATCGGTGCTTCAATTTGTAAAAATTAGACCGATTAGCTTATCATGGCCCATTTTCGCGTTAAAAATCGCGAAAATTCCTTAATGGCGGGCAGTACTGGTCCACGGTCGGCTCCATGAGCCTACTCCAACAGGCGGTTCTCAGTCGTTAGCCGGATCTGTCCCAACATTGGATGCCGGGCTTTGAAAAGAGGATCTGTTGAGAAATGGCAGAACCATTGTTTCAATGTTGTGCCAACACTCGTTACCCACTGCCGGTTAGCCCCTACTGGATCAGACATCGGCCCCATTGTTTGTGTTGGAAATTTTTTCACGGGTAATTCCTGTCAAATGGACAATGAGAAAAAATGCTCACTCAATCAGAGCAGCGATAAATAACGGATACTTTCCAAATCTTTTACGAATTGCCCCAAGCAAAAGCAGATCGAAGTAGTTCGATTTCCTGTCCAGCCAGCGGTACGTGACCCGTTAGTTCATCGGTGTAAATTCGTCCGCTTAATTGCCAGAACAGTAAGAAGAAAAAAGCGCCCCACGTCCATGAAGTAGCAAGACCCAGCCAGATCATAAATTGCCCAAGCGCATAAACACGCACATGAGTAAATAACACATGGACGGTGCTCTGAGAAGTTCCATTATCGTGAATTTAGCGGCAAGTACACGAAGCGAAGTGAAAAGGGAGTTGCAGATTGGGGTGGGCTGCGCTGAGCCTGACAATTTCCGGGTGCTAATGGCCCCCCGCGACATCGTCCGGGCAACGTTCATCTCGAATAATTAATTCCTGGCTCTGTACCTCATTTTGTTTATCTCTCTCCCTCTCTCCCTCTCTCTCTCTGTCTCTCTCTCTCTGTCTCTCTCTCTGTCTCTCTCTCTCTCTCTCTCTCTCTCTCTCTCTCTCTCTCTCTCTCTCTCTTTCTCTCTCTCTTTCTCTCTCTCTCTCTCCCTGTCTCTCTCTCTCTCTCTCCCTGTCTCTCTCTCTGTCTCTCTCTCTCCCTGTCTTTCTCTCTCTCTCTCTCCCTGTCTCTCTCTCTCTCTGTCTCTCTCTCTGTCTCTCTCTCTCTCTCTGTCTCTCTCTCTCTGTCTCTCTCTCTCTGTCTCTCTCTCTCTCTCTGTCTCTCTCTCTCTCTCTCTCTCTGTCTCTCTCTCTCTCCCTGTCTCTCTCTCTCTCTCTCTGTCTCTCTCTCTCTCTCTCTGTCTCTCTCTCTCCCTGCCTCTCTCTCTCTCTGTCTCTCTCTCTCTCTCTCTGTCTCTCTCTCTCTCTCTCTCTCTCTCTCTCTCTCTCTGTCTCTCTCTCTCGATAGAGTTAAACATAAATACAGTAATGTCATTTTCTCAGGCGACCTAAATTGTAATTTGTTGTCCCATAACACTGAAGCTCAATCCCTTAGAAATTTGGCGTTTACGCAATCTTTCTTTATAGTTCCCTCCGAAGCAACATTTCATACATCTTATTGTGATTCCTGGCTCGACGTATTTTTAATTGATAGTCCTGAGAAATTGTATTCCTTTACTAAGTCACCAGTCCCCTTCATCGCAGGTCATGACCTCCTTGAACTTGCTTATATCATTGATCTCGCATGCCCAACACCTGGAAGACTATCGAGACGTTGTCTAAAGCATTTTAACGAGGATGCCTTCCGCAATACAGTCGATACGTTGTCTTCCCAGATTGCGAGATCGAGCTTGTTATCGGTGAATACTTGCGATGATATCGACCTTTTAGCCGTTTCGTTCTCTAATATGCTAAGGGATGCTCTCGATCATCATGCACCAATTCGTGAGTTCCAGCCCCGTAGGCATCCTGCTCCTTGGCTCACGCGTGAGCTTTTAGCTATGATCAAAGAGCGTAGTGTTCTATACAAGCGAGCGAAACGTTCGAACAATGTTCAGCTTTTTACGTGTTATCGTGACTTCCGAGATAGAGTAACAGTGCGTTTGCGCCAAGCAAGGCAGGAATTCCTTTATGACAAACTCATTGACATAAATGAACCGTCGCGCGTATGGAAGAAGTTGGCAAATCTAGGCCTGGTAAAGGCTAGGTTTTCCTCGCCGTTATATTTTTTTAGCTTACACCATCTGAACATTTACTATAACACTATCTCGGGTGATAGTTTGCAATTGTCTCGCTCGGTTTTCCTAAATGAAATTAGAGGAATCAATTCCCAACTGTCCTTATCTTTCTCCACTATTTCACCTGTCACTGTTGCCAAGTTTCTTACGTTCAATACCTCATCTTCTCTTTGTGCTGGCCCGGACGGAGTTCCAGCTTTCGCTTTATCTAAATCCAGATCTTCGATTTGCTCCATTCTAACGACGTTATTTAATCTTTCAATCACACATTCCCATTTTCCCGCCCTTTGGAAAAAGGCGTTCATTCGTCCTCTATCCAAGATCAAATCACCCCGTACACCGTCCGATACACGACCGATAGCTAATCTCGCTGAGTCCTGTAAAGTTTTTGAGCGTATTTTACACCAGCACATATCGGTATTTCTGAAGGAGAATAACATCCTTAACAAACACCAATCTGGTTTTCGTGAGTCTTATAGCACACAGACAGCTCTTCTTCGTGTCACCGACGACATTCGCCAGGGTATAGCTTTTCGACTTTAGTAAGGCATTCGATACCATCTCCCATTCAAAATTACTGCAAAAGCTCCGTAATATTGGATTTACCACTGAGGTTGTATGCTGGTTTTTTTCATATCTTACGGGTAGAATGTATGCTGTGATGGACGGTCAGGGCCACTGCTCTGAGTGGGTCCCCTCTGCAAAGGGTGTACCGCAAGGATCTGTCCTTGGCCCTCTGCTTTTCTCCCTATTTATTAATGACATTGGTAAAAATTTATGTTACAGCAGGTACATAGTCTTCGCAGATAACGTTCAAATCTATTTGCACTGCAAACCTGCCGACCTTAAAAGATCCGTTGCACTGATTTCGCAGGATGCAACTATAATTGCAGATTTCGCTCGTGACAATGATCTGACATTAAATACAGCAAAAACCAAGGCTATTATTTTTGGGAGCAATGCTTACACTCGTGAACTAAACTTGCATCCGCCTCCAGGTATCATTATTAACGGCGCTACGCTTCCCTGCGTAACCGATGCGATAAACCTCGGTATCCATTACACGGCCAACCTATCTTGGAAAAAACACATCAATTTTGTTTCTCGTAGAGTAAATGGTACTCTCTTTAGGTTGAAATTTCACAAAAACTCGTTATCTACAAATCTTCGAATTAAACTAGTCTCCACCTTGATCTTCCCCCATGTCGACTATTGTTGTCTAGTATACCACGATATCACTGACGAGCTAAATACTACCCTTCAGAGACCGATAAATTGCTGCATCCGATTTATTTTTAATCTTCGTCGCGACGCCCACATCACTCGTTATCGGCATCAGTTAAATTGGTTACCGGTTAAAAATCGGCGGCTATTTTTCCTTGGCATAATGACCTACCGCATATTATATTTGCAATCCCCATCCTACTTAAATGAATTATTTCCACTAAACAACCTATTGACCAGAAACACTACTCGCTTGCCTGTTCCGACTTTCAGTATTCCTGCATATCGTACCAGAACACAACAGCAATCTTTTAGCGTGTCGGCCATGTATTTCTGGCATTCTCTACCGGAGACTCTTAAAGATTCGCCGTCTCTAGAAATCTTTAAGAAACACCTTCGTGTGCACCTCTTGCAATCGGAACCCTTATAAATTCGGCTGTTTGCTTGGTCTCGCGAAGTATGCGAAGCTCGTGAAACTTGCAAATATTTTATAATAATGTAATTCCGAGAACTCGCATGCAGGCAGTATTACGATATCTATGGCCCCAAGTTTTGGTCATGCAGTCTTCATATTTGGCCCAAAATAAGACTTTTTTCAAGAATACAAAAAAACGAAATTCGGCTTTTAAGGGGGTGAAACAGGGGGTTGAAAGTCGAAGCATTATTATGTTTGTGGTTCCCAATTTTGACCATGCAGCGGCCATATTCGATAGAAAATGCGACTTTTGTGTGTGTGGAATCGTTGGGTGGGTCTGGAGCACCTTCGATGTGTGTGTGGAATCGTTGGGTGGGCCTGGAGCACCTTCGATGTGTGTGTGGAATCGTTGGGTGGGCCTGGAGCACTTTCGATGTGTGTGTGGAATCGTTGGGTGGGTTTGGAGCACCTTCGATGTATGTGTGGAATCGTTGAATGGGTCTGGAGCACCTTCGATGTGTGTGTGGAATCGTTGGGTGGGCCTGGAGCACCTTCGATGTGTGTGTGGAATCGTTGGGTGGGTTTGGAGCACCTTCGATGTGTGTGTGGAATCGTTGGGTGGGTCTGGAGCACCTTCGATGTGTGTGTGTGTGGAATCGTTGGGTGGGCACGATTACGATGCCCACCCAACCAAAATAATACAACCTATTTTTGTTGTATTATTGACAAAGAACAATGTTGCAATCACCCTTCTGGGAAGCTGAATTTCAGAGGATTTGACAAATAAATATAATGTTTAACAACGTTCCAAGCTCCCGTTTATCCCGTTACAAATCGTGTTTCAATGAACTACCTAACTCTTTGAAAATTACTTGTTTTCTAGAATGTTTACGCCGAATTCTAAAGAAATCTACCCAAAAAATACTCCGCCTCATTAAAAATTTAAAACCTCTGTTTCACCCCCTTAAAAGCCGAATTTCGATTTTTTGTATTCTTGAAAAAAAATTTATTTTGGGCCAAATATAAAGACTGCATGGCCAAAACTTGGGGCCACAGATATCGTAATATCCCCCGCATGCATACTGACTCGAGGTGTTGAGTGCATCCAGCATGTAGTACTGCTGTCATATATCGTATTTTATATTATTGTATTTCATCGTATTTTATTGTATTTCATTTTTGGTAAAATTATTATGTTTTGTATTGTATTATTATTTTATTGTAAACTGCTGTGTCCGAAGTATGCTCAGCTGAGTTATGTTAAAGCGTGTTTATGATTCTGTTTATT
>OZ023320.1:44964318-45065407 GCA_964007375.1 Ophion obscuratus
TTTTTTTCTGTATTAAGACTTTCTAGCTGATATTCAGACGAATCCAACGACCTATGATATCATGACCTTGAAATGATGTTTCACCAAAATTTTCTGGTTTCCCCACGTGTACACGTGTAAAAACAGGAAATCGTGATGGTATTGACAATAAGAATATTCGACTAATGTAATTGAATTTTCTGCACAAAACATTCAATTACATTATTCGGATATTCTTATGGTCAATACCATCATGATTTCCCGTTTTTACACGTGTATTTTGGCGACAAAATCATTTCAAAGTCATGATATCATAGGTCGCTGGATTCGTCTGAATATCAGCTCTTCTTTATATAAAATTACTTTCTCTACAAAGTTCTCATCTGAATTTTTTTCGATATATCTAATAGCTTAGGCGTTACAGCCGTTTGAATAGATATTTTGCACAATATTCACTTGAAATAATAATGCCGCTGAAACGGTTGAATTTATGGCCATGGTTCAATGAACTTTATTGTGGAGTATCATATTTCCTATGAGAACCCACTTGGAAAATATCGCGATATTAAAATTCACGGAATGGTAACACTAATAATGAGAAAAACATTTTTTTCAATGTTAATGAAATGGGAAACCTTCAATTTTGATTCGCGACCTCTAAATATTTTTTGACAACACCCCCCTTTCACGCAAGTTTGTTTTTGGGTACCAACTAAAGGTTTTCGGGCACGATGGGTCGAGAAAAACAGTTGCCCTGAAACGAATCACCCTAATATATATATATATATATATATATATATATATATATATATATATATATATATATATATATATATATATATATATATATATATATAAACAAATAAAAACGAATGTCCATTTCTAATAAGATTAAAGTTCTGCATCGTTAGAATGCAATTAAATTTTTTGTTTTGTTTCTTCTTTGAATTTCATGAATTGCTTTTGGTAGTTTATAGTCCCGACAATCATTCAAACATTTTTCAGGATTCTCACGTAGGCTTCCAAAGCCTAGATAAAAAAAAACATTTCGTACATCAATAAAAATGAGGAAATAAATATTGTGAAAAAAAACTGCGTTCCAACGATGCAAATTTCAACGCCATAATTCCCATTCCAACTATGCAAAACGCAGTATCATCCTATCAAGAGCAGCCGTTTGTTTTAGTAATACTTGTTTATTTAAAAAAAATGTCCATCAACTGTGTGCCACGACGAGTCATAATTAGCAGACATTTTTTTTATTCATCTTGCTTCGAGTTTACGGACGCGAAGAAGAAAAAGAAGGACTTTTTTTTATCCCTCAAGGTTCGTTACAGCGTTTCATCACCGAACAGTCACCAGGTCTGCATTTAGTAGCGTCGCCCAGGCTGGTTAAGGGACCCGGAGCTCCTTCGCGAACCTTGCAATTATAGTGCCACTTGTGAGCTTGTAATTTCCTGCTGCTGCTTCTCGTACGGCTCGCCAATATTACGTTTTATTGCCAGACGTCGAAAAAAGAATGAAGAAAAAAAAACACAGAAAACCGCAGTCACGTGAAAAGGTCCATTCGAGTCTTCCCGATCTCACGACGAGCATTTTTGCTTTTTTTTTTGACACGGTGGAAAGTCTTCCAGTTTCGGAATTCTAATTCATCATTGATCGGAACCAGGTTCTAAAAGTTGTCGGCTTTGCGAGAAAAAAATGTAGTCATTTTCCCGAGTCTATAAAAAAAAACTTGGAGAGGGCCCAAAAGGACCGCAATTTTCCGCAGCTTTGACGAGAAATTTAGGAATCACTTTTGATTGGGGTGGTGAATTTGTCTCCTTTTGAAAGTGCACACCATCATCACGGGCGCTGACCGCTTGCGCTTTTAGAGGGCAGCCTTTTTTTTTACCTCTTTTGCACCTCTTTTACGAGCCTGAGAGAGAGAGAGAGAGAGGGTGCCCTTTAACGGACAAGAATATAAAAATGTCACTGGGTGGGCGACGGGGCGATTCGTCGAGCGTGCGCGCGGTCACCGGGCTACCGGATGCTTGTGAAATGTACCGCAGCATTGGTGGTATATGTGCCCGTGCAAAATTGAGTTACCATCGGTCGATCCCGGGTACCACACCCCGGCCGTTAAACTTCGAGCCAGCCAAGTGCCATTGAAAACCTCCACGGTAACGTCAAAAAAAAAGAAAAAATCTAGAATATTCCATTCACGATTATGCGTCGTGGCAAAATGGCAGTGAGTATGATCAACGTACGTGATGAATTCGTGTACGTGTAGCGAATCGAGAAAAATCCGACAATGGCCCCATACGCGAAAATGCAAATTTCTTTGGCAGCTTTGGGCTACGAGGGCTCAAGCGTTTTTGTTTTTCGTTAGCATTTTTCCAAAATTCTACAACCTAAATTTGCGGAGGCTCATTTTGGGTGATAGAGAAAGTAAAGATAACGATAAAAAGAAATTTCATTGCATCCAAAGGATGCAAACTTCGTGACCATTCGCGTCGCATAGAGGGTACGGAAGAGAGAAGTCTCCCGCCACTTGCCGCACCAGCTGAAAGCTTGAACCCTGGCATTTCGTGGCAACTCCAAGTAATTGGCTACTGCCCGAATGGACGCGGTGAAGCCTCGGATCAAACTGTTCACACACATACACACACACACACACACATATATGAATGTATGTGCATACACATAGGGTGGCCTGGAGAGTGTAATCCAAAATGAAAATTTGGATGCGTTGTATCAATATCTATCCGAACCAATGCTATTGAAGTTCGCATCGTCGCAATGCAACAAAAAGTGATTTTTCCGGCATTTTTAGGCTACTAAAATCGCTAAATCATTTTTGAGAATCCTTAGTGAAAACGTATAGCCAAAAGCTGAGAATAAAAGCAATAAAGATGACATTAAAGATAACACTAAATTTATAAAACTAAAGATTAGTTTAGTTATAAAACGAAAGATGATTTAGATGACAATAAAAATGAAGAAATGAAAAAATGAATGATAATTATCATTGCATTCCAACGATGCAAACTTCAACATCATCCGCGTCACCCACATCGATGCTCTACAAAATGTTCTACCGTTCTAGAAAAAGAAACCATTTTTTAATTTCTTTTTTCCAAGCTTTCCTGTAGCATAATTTTGTATTCCCCCCCCCCCTCTTTTGTGTATTTACCTTTGTCTTAGAACCCTGTCATTTTGGTCAACTGGTTGTAAAAGACAGTTGACTCAACGTAGAAGTTCAACGGTTGAATTTGGACAGTTTTTCAACTGTTCATCTTTGAAAGTCGACCATCCTGCGTTTTCTGCGGATGGTTGACTCGACGGTTGATTGGATGGTTGACTCGACGCAATATATTTAATGATTAATCAAATTATACTGTCTTGATAATTAAATTGATGATTTGCGGAGAATTGAGTAATCAAGCACAGGGGGGGGGGGAATATTCGCAGCAGATTGTGCCGCGGAGTGAGACAACCATCCAGCAAAAACAAAATCGCCGCGGTTAAACAACCGTTGAATCAACCATTAGGATTTTTTTTACGGACGACTTTATAGTTGTAAAGCTGTCCAAATTCAACTGTTGATATTTTCGGTTGACAGTTGCCAAAATTACCAGGGAAGTCTTCGAACACAATCGGAAGTCATTTAGACTGGTACAAGTAATTTTTTCCCCATCTGAACTTTAGTGACTGATCCTCTCAAATGTATGTTGTTTAACTTTTCATCAAAATGTAAAGCACTTATGTCAGTGTTCAATTGGTTATTTATTTAGTGCTTAACAGTACACTTCGTAAAGATAAGACAAGTAAAAAAGTCGCGCTGAAAATACATACACAGAGGAGACAAATAAAAAAATGTTGTCTTCTCGGAAAGTAAGATCTTTCGTAGAGCATAGATGGGAGTGATGTAGATAGGTATTGATACAAGGCATATCTATATTCATTTTGGACGTTATGTTTCGGGCCACCCTGTATGAATACTTATATATATTAGGAGTACAACTTTCCAGTGACCGTTTTACTTAGAGAGCCACTGCGGCCGAAGTAGTGGCCCTAGCTCAATAAAAAAGTGGCATTTTAAACTAGAGGTTCTGCCAATGTAAACAATTTAAAAAAGCTAACGGATACGTGTATGCATTATAAAGTTATTGGCACGCAAACATGGCAACCTACGAGCCGAATTCTCAGCATTTGCGGGAACTGCTTCAAAGACAACAAAGGAAGGGATTTTTGCACCGGATTGTGACTGGAGATGAAAAGTGAGTTTACTACGATAATCCTAAACGCCGAAAATCATGGGGACTGCCTGGTCATATTCCGTCATCGACGCCCAAACCGAATATTCACGGATCCAAAGTGATGCTGTGCATCTGGTGGGACCAGCTGGGCGTTGTGTACTATGAGCTGCTCAAACCATCCGAAACCATCACATGGGAACTCTACCGACGTCAGTTGATGCGCTTGAGTAAGGCACTCAAAGAGAAACGGCCACAATTCAACGAAAGACATGAGAAGGTGATACTGCAGCATGACAATGCCCGACCCCATGTTGCAAATATCGTGAAAAAGTACTTGGAAACGCTGAAATGGGAGGTTTTATCCCACCCGCCGTACTCTCCAGACATTGCCCCTTCCGACTATCACTTGTTCCGGTCAATGGCATACGATTTGGCTGACCAGCACTTCGGTACTTACGAAGAAGTCAAAAATTGGGTCGATTCCTGGATTGCCTCCAAGGACCAAGACTTTTATCGACGCGGGATTCGAATGCTACCTGAAAGATGGGCCGAAGTCGTAGCTAGCGACGGGCAGTACTTTGATTAAAAAATATGTAGCCACTTTTTTATAATAAAGCCTTAAACTTTTGAAAAAAACGGTCACTGCAAAGTTGTACTCCCAATATATATATATATATATATCGCTTCCTGCACCGGAACGCTACTTGGCGTAACATACTAAAAGCCATGGGAGAGCATCTGGTAAGGATGTTCCGGGGCTACCCCGAGTAAATCGAGAAAATAGCCAGACGGTAGAAAATTTGTTCGCGCGCCGTCGGTTCAGCCGAGCCGAAGTACTTTCATCTATAAAGTTCATCATAGGGCTCTCTGTATCGTGTCTTTTGATAATGTAGAAATTATGTTGACATAGGATAGCACGATCGCCAAATTCAAGATGGCCAATGAGTACCGAGGGCGCTGCGTGACCCTGCGGTCCCTCCCAAGTTATTCAGTAATGACGTATTTCCTAGAAACCTTTGGAGGACCGAGGCATAAGTGAGACTTTAGTTACTTTACTCGTAGTTACATATACTCCAGATTGTTTGCTCAAAAGTCCCTAGATCCTCGACTATGTCCCACTCTTCTGAAAATTCTGTAGGGAATTCGAAATTCTCTAGAAGGTTTCGAGGGACTGGGGCACAGGAATACCAAATTCTCTGGAAACTTTCGGAGGACCGAGACACTGTCGAGACTCTAGTAACTTTTGGGTAAAGTAGCTACGGTATATCTAGCCATGAGTAAAGTAACTATGAGTTTGATTGTTTGGATTTGTTTGGTAAAAGTTTCCCGAGAATACGTAAATTGTAGCCTCGAAAATGTTGTCATCCTCGGCTCTATGCGAGACCCTACCCGAGTACAAATTGAACTAGCCGGTCGACTTACGTACTCGTGACTCGCTCGCCAAATTGATCTCATACGAACTACCTATCGGTATGGGGCTGAATTTTGCATCGTTGGAACGCACCGAAAATTCTTATCAATTTCTTATTTTCATTATTATCCTAAATCGTATTTTGCAGGTTTGTTGTAAATTGGCAAATAAGCATCTTAACAAATGTTCTCGTGTTCTTCGTAGCGTTAATCTGGCAAAGGAAATTTTCGAGACAAACCAAAAATCATTTTCGTTGCATTCCAACGAAGCAAACTTCAACGTCGCCCTATTGGTGCCTCACTATTAGCTAGTAATATTCTGTACGTTTTATAACCTACCCTTCATTTAGCCGCTGCTTAAGCGAACTATACTGCAGATGTCGCTGCACTGCAGTAAAAGTACCTCCTTATGACTCGATCGTAATGGACTAGTCAACGATAGTTACGAACAACAACGTAAGGTTATATGTGATAAATGCACTGCTATCTAGCGATTGGATCATGGCAAGTTAAGCCAACCTGACTTACCCGAGTAGAAATTGTGCTAGCCTGTCTGATTTGCGACCTAGTAACTGGCTCGTTCAATTGAGCTCATACAAACTAACGAATGGTTGGCTAGCTATGAGCTAGTAATACTCTGAATGTTTTGTCATTCAGCACTTGGCTCGTCACTGCCCAGCAGATCTTGGTCACTAATGCCAAAGTGTGGCTATGTGACTACGTAAAATTCCATCGCCGATTGGCTCATGGCTGGCTAGCAACTTGGGTTACAGGTGGCGTTGCGAATGAAAAAATTCGTAAGTAGGTATCTCGCCATGACCTAACCACCATTCGCTAATTCCTTCTATGCACCCCTTGCCTAGTCACTGCCCAGCCGATCTTGGTCACAAAAGACAAAGTGTCGATACGTGACTACGTGTAATTTCGGCGAGCGATTGCCTCATGGTTGTCTAAGCAACTCGAGTTACAAATGACGTTGCGAAAGAAAAAAAAAATCCGAATTCGGTGTCTCGCGATGACCGAGCCCGCACTAGCCAACTGCGGCCGCACGGTACCCATACTTTTCCCCGAATGACATTTCCCCGAAAACACTTCCCCGAAAATATTTCCCCGCATCGACATTTCCTCGAATGACACTTCCCCGAACGGCACTTCCCCGAAAAATAGTTCCCCAAATCGACACTTCCCCGAAAAACAGTTCCCCGAATCGACATTTCCCCGAATTGACATTTCCCCCAATGACACTTCTCCGAAAAACAGTTCCCCGCATCGACACTTCCCCGAATGACGCTTCCTCGAAAAACATTTCACCGAATGACATTTTCCCGAATGAACACTTCCACGAACGACACTTCCCCGAAAATGAGTGAAAAAGTTATTTATTTAAAGTCAAAGTCAAAATGGCTAAAAATTATTAATCGAAGGGTAAATAAGATGACAAGAAGAAATGAGAGAAAAAGTTATTTATTTAAAGTCGAAGTCAAATTGGGTAAAAATGGGTAAATGCGTAAATGGGTGTGAGCGCAGGGCACCTCGGATATGTGTGGGGAATAGTGGGGTCCGTGGAACACTGGTGTCGGCTCAGGGCACTTCGAATGTGCGTGTGGAATATTGGGGTGCGTGGAACATTGGTGTGGGCGCAGGGCACCTCGGATGTGCTTGGAATAGTGGGACGCGTGGAACCCAAACAGACCCAAACAAACTGTTTTTCGGGGAAGTGTCATTCGGGGAAATGTCGATTCGGGGAACAGTTTTTCGGGGAAGTGTCGATTCGGGCAACTGTTTTTCGGGGAAGTGCCGTTCGGGGAAATGTCGATTCGGGGAACAGTTTTCAGAGAAGTGTCGATTCGGGGAACTGTTTTTCGGCGAAGTGCCTTCGGGGAAATGTTTTCGGGGAAGTGCCTTCGGGGAAATGTTTTCGAGGAAGTGTTTTCGGGGAAGTGTTTTCGGGGAAATGTACTGATACGCGGTCGCACTAGCCGGAATAAATGATCGGACGAGTACAAATTAAGGTTATGTAATTCTATGCGATTATTGCTCTCAATATAATGTTATTCACATTTATTAATCCACCAATTTTTCAATAATCTAACATTGTGTAGTATAACATATGTAGACGATACGAAAATTCAGAAGTTAAGCAAGTAGATCTGGATCTGAGGACAATGTCACAACAGATCACCCAGAGGTCCCGAGATCAAAACCACGTTATGAACAACGAAGAATATCGTAAAAGGGTCCAGTGATTTTAATATGAAAAAAATCACGAAAAAATGTAAATGTAGCCACAAGGGTCCCTAGGCAGCAAAAAGTAGAGGAAGCCTCGACCACAAGCAATCTAAACGTGGTCCTCCGACCATGAATTATTTTCTTTTGGTCCATTTAAACAAGAAGATCCTGCTGTACATTCGCCGTAGAAGTGTTCTCATCGTGGAGGTCTTTTTTCAAATCGGATTTCATAGCTGAGCGATAGAACGAGAAGATGACGAGGCGAGCGACAGACGCTCGACGAGAGACTGCGCGCGATCGGTGACTTCGATAAAATTCAATGCCAATCGCGTTACGTGGGCGGACTCGCGTCACACTCGAAACACTTCCGTGCGTGTGGGCCCAACTATTCGTGTACACACGTGGACGGATTACTTTGAGCTCGTATCATCCAATCGTTCTCAACACGCGTACACATTAATATTTATTGTTGCGAGATATTTAAGATTGTCGAATAAATAAGCCAACGACCATTTGACCGACGCAATGATTCTAAGAATCAACAATCAACTGACGAGCATTTGTTACTTCGGGGTGTATGTCACGTCACAATATAGTTTGGCGCCTATACTAATTTCGATTTCATTCAATAATCCACGATCACGATACTCCAATGGTATAGGCGGGGTTTAAGGAGGGGTGGGGTGCGACACATCGCACGTCACTCAAAAGCTTGATATTTCGCAAACGGAGCTTAAAAGGGCAAAAATGGTACGAGCAACGTCATTTTCATTTTTAAATACTCTGACTGAAATACTCCGAATACTAGAGACAGGGCCGTCTCATAAAACAAACCGGGAAGATCGCAAAATCCTTTTTTACGGCTTACCCTCTATGTTTGAAAATTACCATCATCTCGCTGGCATACATTGAGAGCAAGTAAATCTTTACATGATGTCTACCCGACCAAAACATTGACATGTCCTGAAAAGTGGAGCCTGTCTTTAAGAACTGTGTCAAACTGTTTTGGTTTTACCCCTTTAAAGATATTTATAATTGATTGGGATGAAACTATCAAGGATAGTATAATTATATAATTAATTGTAATCATCGTTAATTGTAATTATGTAATTAATTGTAATCATTATACAATATAATTGTAATCATTAAGGATTACAATCACTAATGATTTGAGCGTAACGAATACCCAATTATTTAGTGAGAAAAAAAAGTAAAGCAGGTTATGCGGGGTTTTCTGAAGGCCTTGTCGCTATGGTGGGGAATATCAATGTTCTGGCCGGGGAGACATTACTTGAATTTATTTCGCCAACAATCCGCCAGGTGGCTGACAAGCGAAGCGCTTCGCGTAAGCAAGGTAACATCGTCCCAGGTAGGAATTGACGATGAAAAAAGGGCTCGCCAGGCTCTGAAACAAGGCTCACATTTTTTAATTCAGGCTCAGCATCAGCCTGATTTCAGGCCTAGCTGAACCTCTGAATGATAACGCGGGTTCAGGCTCTTACACACAGGCTTGACCAAAGGCTGGTAGAAAAGCCTGTACTAAGCCTGAAAAGACGAAACAACAAGGCACAAAACGAGCCTTAATGAAGCCTTCACGATCATTTATGACCAGGCTTATCCCAAACTCTTCTCGAGGCTATATGAGGCCTGTTTTTAGTTTTCTATACTCTAGATTGGGGTAAATTTAATAAATTTGTAAAGAATGTTTATTGCGTCAAATTGATTTAGAAAATTAAGATAGAGGATGAAGTAAAATGTCAGTAGCGTAATTTTTTTGTGCAGATACACAATTACAAAATGTTCTCGCATTTATTGCTAAATTTTTTTTTCATAAAAGTACAGAAAAAATATTTATTTTGTAACTTTTTTTTATCACACCCTGAAACAAGCCTGTATCCAGCCTTGATTTTTTAGCCTTAAAATTCACCGGCTGAATAAAGCTTGAAATAACCCTGAGTTTAGGCTAAGCAGCCAGTCTTGGTTCCAGGCTGCTCCAAACGATGCAAAGAAACCTGGCCCAGGTCTGTCTCACTCAGGCTCGGTGAAACAAGGCTCGCACAAGCTTGTTTCCATCGTCAGCCTTTGGATTTCCTACCTGTACGGGGATAAAACTACGACCTGTTGTTGTACCGCGTACAGAAGTGAACCCACGCTTATGATTCGTCATACTTGTGAAATAATACGTACAGTACGACCGAATACTACCTATTTTACTCGGGTAAATCCCCAAAAGCCCTCCCAGTACTTGAGTCAGTGTTGCCCTCTAGAATTAGGGTTATTTTGCTTGCGTTAGGGGGCAAACGGGGGAGAAAATTATTTCGGCCATTTTTAAGGGAATATTCCTAAGGCGGTTTATCCTGTTTCGCCTGTTTGCTTCGTTCCTGCGTCCCTTTTTATCTGCAAATACTTTTCTGCATCTTTGCACAAGCGTTATGCTACACGGAAACGAAATCCAGACGCTACTTGACAATTAAACCACGTTTACGGCAAATTGAGCTCACGTAAATTTAATAGTACAAAACAGAAATGACATTTCGTTCATTGCCGATAACATTTATTGAGTACAGTTTATTTAATTATAAAAGGTACCGTAGCTACGCGAAGACTAGTAATATATATTTTCATTTAATGAGGGATAACAACATGTGTGTATATGTATATACGAGGGTGGGGTGAAAAGTTTCCGGCCTGACCAAGAGATGGTGCCACTAGGTCTAGTTTTGGAGCGGCGTCCTACAGTACCATTCCTACCGAGCTTGTATGTACAGTTTCAGCCCAATCGCTACGTTAGTTTGCGTTTGAGAGCACATTGCGCGAGACGCTTCCGTTGTTTTCGTCAAAATGGAAAAATTGGAAACACGTGCTGTCATCAAAAACTTCCATTTAAAAGGTTTTACACCAAAACAAATAAAAGAAGAGATGTATTCAGCACTAGGAGACTCCTCCCCATCATATTCAACTATTAAGCAGTAGGTTTCTGAATTTAAAATGGTTCGTGTGAGCACCTCTGACGAGCCTCGCTCAGGACGGCCCGTTGAAGTCACAACTTCAGAGATGATTGAAAAAATCCATAAAATAGTGTTGGAAGACCACAGGTAGAAAGTGCATGAGATAGCTGAGACCTGTAGGATGTCAGCTGAACGTGTGCGAAATATTTTGCACAACCATTAGAACATGGAAAAGCTGTGTGCAAGGTGGGTGCCGCGTTTGCTAACGCTCGACCAAAAACTGCTTCGAAAAACCATTTCTACCGACAATTTGGCGCTGTATAGGCGTAATCCAAACGAATTTTTGCGTCGATTCATAACTGTTGATGAGACATGGGTCCACCACTACACTCCTGAAAATAAAGAACAGTGAAAACAGTGGGTTGGAAAAGGGGAACCAACCCCAAAGAAGGCAAAAACAATTTTATCGGCAAACAAGGTTATGACTACTGTTTTTTGGGATGCGAGAGGAATTATATACATTGATTACCTTGAAAAGGGTAAGACTATCACTGGTCAATACTACGCAGAGTTATTGCAACGTTTGAAGCACGAGGTGCAAATTAAACGACCTCATTTGGCGAAGAAAAAAGTTTTCTTTCATCACGATAACGCACCAGCGCATTCGTCGATTGTTGCCATGTCCAAAATCCACGAATTGAAGTTTGAATTGATGCCGCATCCTCCCTACTCTCCAGACTTAGCCCCCAGCGACTATTATCTGTTTCCTAACCTCAAAAAATGGCTTGGCGGAAAAAGATTTAAGAGCAACGAAGAAGTTATCGAAGCTGTAAATCAGTATTTTGAGGAGCTTGACGAATCTACGTTTAAAACTGGTATAACTAAATTAGAACACCGTTGTGAGAAATGTATCAGTGTTGATGGAGATTATGTTGAAAAATAAAGCAAAAAAAAAATTTTAAACATCGTTTTTCTTGGTCAGGCCGGAAACTTTTCACCCCACCCTCGTACAATACATACAGACTACCGGCCAAAAGTTTCCGGACACTTGAGATAATTGTAGTTGTAAAACTTTCGATCACTGCTGAATTGCCAAATAATGTTCGAATTATTTTACGGAGATATTACATAGCTCTATATAATTATATATAATATTCTTTAATGAACTTATAATAAACTTTTGGCCGTTGGTTTACATATATGCCAGTACATAGAATATAGAATATTTAAGTTACAGCTGCGTATAATTCTTTGTTTCTTTTCACTTTCATCTTCTCATATATCATCACAGATCACAGTTGTCTCAATACCTGAGAACTTGGTAGTTTCGCTTGCTATCAGCCCCCTTAAATTTCAACCTCTTGCCCCACATGAACTCCATTTTGCGGCGCAATTACGCCATAGCTGTTTCTGTCGTTTCATTCGCTAGGCAAGGGTCTCCACCAATTGATTGTCATTTTCGCTAATCAACCCATACACCATTTCGGAATTGAAGCGATTGGGCATTGCTGCTGTTGGTATCAATGAAGCATTCGCCATTGAGAGTGCAGCAAACGTGTGAAATTTCTTCAACCATTCCAACCGACGTTTTGTTTGATAACTTTTTACCAGCTCTTTGACAATATCTACTATGGAAAAGGGCAAGCTAAGAAGCCCGAGAATGAGCTTTGCTGTATTCCCGATATTTTTTTGTCACTTCCCGATGTTGACTCAAAAGCTTTCAGTGTTGAAAATATCGTTCGTCTTAGCCCTGTGTGTTTATGAGAAAGCTTCAAATGGCTGAAACTAGCTATCTCTCTAGCACTCATGGTGCCCTTACTCGATGTGTCATTTCACCTTGAGCGTACATTCATCGTTTTATCTCATTATCCATTCGACAGCACTTTAGGCTGCTCGGCTTTGTTGATAATACATTGACCTTTCAGTTTAATCGTCACGGAGTGCAGCGCAGGCATCATCAAAGACACCACTAATGTCCGATGCACCGTGGTCTTTTCTCAGAATGAACATCAGTTTTAAAAACCACGGCCATTTCACCGGCTCTTTGGTGGGGATAGTGATGAGGATTTTTCTTCTCGGAGTACATCGCAGCGACCATCTGGCATCACTGACTCGATAATTACCCGGTCCGGTTCCTCATCAGTTTCCGAAAAAGGGAACGGCGCATCGGAGCCTGACCTAAGACCTGTTACATGGCAAACCTCATCCACGCCGAAAGGCCTGACCATGGCCTCATATCATCTAGGGTAAAGAGACAAGGGGGCAGTACTTTTTCCCGACTCAAACTTCCACACGAGATGAGTACCCACTCAATGGAGGTGCCCCAAGACAAAAAAACTTCCCCTCAACTTGCACATAGGAAGAAAAAACCTCATTCAAAACATTTTTTTCAAAGATTTTCCTCCGCAATCCCCATCCGAAGAATGTGCCCGAAAAATCTAGTGCCTCCAGTGCATTCGACAATTCATCGCGTCCTCGTTTCCCCGTATAATTACGATGAATCGACACGCGTGAGAACGAGACGTAGAGCAATGACGCCAAGACCAGAGGGAAGGAGGGAGAGGAAGAGAGGGGGGTAGGGAGGGAGGGAGAGGAAGAGAGGGGGGTAGGGAGGGAGGGAGAGATCGCGTGGCGAGCAGCGAGGTAAGAGCTCCGCAGCGCGCACACCTCTCAACGGATCGAGCCTTCTTTCTCCTCCGCATCTAACAGTAAAAGTCCTGCTAGACGATGATAAAATCGACCGACATTCGTCCGGATACGCCGGTCAGCGTAGCCCTGTCACGCAGCGCAACAGTACAAATGCCGGTGTATGTACGAGCATGTGTGTGTGTGCATGTACCAGAAAATATGCTTTTCAACACGTTACATCTATGCAACGCTTGCTACCAGTGCATCCGGCTCTTGATGGAGGACGGTCCTTCGTGCTTTTTTCTGTTCTCTCAACCAATCATTGATCTTGGCGAGGCAACGATTCGCGACAGGACCTTTCGATAATGATAACTTCTTACTTTCGTCTACAAGTGATTTTTGAGAACACCGTGGAGGATACGCTGTTGAAGTTTTTTTTAAATATTTTTTTCGTGTATTTATTATTTTTGAAAATCTTTGCTTATAGCTTTACATTTTAGATCGGTAAATAAATAGCTTCAAAATGGTTGAAGGTGTTTTCAACGCATAATCGGCTGAAAGAAATGAAAGGAATTCGGAAATATTAATTTTCGTTGCATGCCAACGATGCAAACTTCAACCTCGTGTAGAGGATTTACACGAATATGGTGAAATTTTCATCCTTGGAGTGCAACGAAAATCCTGCAACAATTTTCTTCTTTATTCTAGTGATAATATTATTCATTTTGTTTTCTTTTTTTTCGCAATGTTTTTGTCAAGCTGAAAGTTCTACTATTTTTATTATTTAAATCCATTCTTATTTATTATTATTATTATTATTATTATTATTATTATTATTATTAATCAAATATATTTATATTTATATTTAATAATTATTATTACTATTATCATTCTATTCTTCGTTCTTTTTGTCATTAAAATTTTCTCTTTGCAGATTTACCTTGCAGATGCGAAAATCTAATATCACTCAAACATTTTTGAGGATCCTCCGGTTCATCGGGTGCATGGGTATGCATGAGTTGGTTGCACCGTTGAAAGGCAATGATCGTGTTTTTCTTTCTCTCAAGTTTATTTTAGAAAATGTTAGCTACGAAACTCGCTAAATATTTCGGGTGCTTAGACATCCACAGTCTAGATCGGCAAACAAACATTTTCCATATCAATAAAAATTAGACAATAAAAGTCGTAGAAAAAAAAATGTCGTCGCGTTCGAACGATGCACACGTCAATAGCATAGGCCGTGCACTGATGCACGTTGCGTCGCGATTAAAATAGGCGTCGAGGTAATTCGGGAAACGGATAAAATTACATTTCTTACTATTTTTGTGTATACATGAGAGAAAGATATAGAGACAGAGACAGAGAGAGAGAGAGAGAGAGAGAGAGAGAGAGAGAGAGAGAGAGAGAGAGAGAGAGAGGAAAAGAGAGCAATAAAAAATAAAATCGGAAGAATAGAAAAATGACAGAAAGAAAAGCAGCAGCAGAAAAAGAATATGCGCACGCGGTTTCAACGTCGATCGAGTCGTTCGCTCGAGTTGCTCTCGCGCGCGCTCCCTTATATATGTATATGTTTTGGGTGTGTGTGTGTGTGTGTGTGTGTGTGTGTGTGTGTGTGTGTGTGTGTGTGTGTGTGTGTGTGTGTGTGTGTGTGTGTGTGTGAGTGTGTGTGTGTTTTGTGTGTGTGTGTGTGTGTGTGTGTGTGTGTGTGTGTGTGTGTGTTTTGTATGGGCGTGTCTGTTTTGTGTGTGTTTTGTATGGGCGTGTGTGTGTGTGTGTGGGGGTGTGTATGTGTGTGTGTGTGTGTGTGTGTGTGTGTGTGTGTGTGTGTGTGTGTGTGTGTGTGTGTGTGTCTGTCTGTGTGTGTCTGTGTGTGTGCAAACACGCAGGCTCGACGATATTTAATTATGCAGAATCTCGGGCTGAATCCATTTTCACGGGGTTTCGTTGCCCGTATTCACGCGCGCGAGGTTGTGTGTCTGTGTGTATGCGCGCGCGACGTTCTCGTCTCGCACGCCGTTCCGATTTTACGGGCAAAATACCATCTACGTATACGCCACCAACCCGACTGTATTTGCTTTGTCCCGCGCCGCACGTTCAAATGAACACTCGGACTGATGAACATATATATATATATATATATATATATATATATATATATATGACTGCTACTCTTTCTTTTGTTACGTATTTGCAGAATATTTTATTCAAATCCTCTCGTGGAGGCAATCCAGCGTGATATTGTACATGCAAAAGTAGCATTCGCGTATTATTATTATTATTGTTATTATTATGATGATCATAACGAAACGCCTTCACACACACATACACACAGACACGTTAAATCTTCTGTACGACTTCCAAGTCCGGATTACAGAATATCATTGCGCGCGAGCAAGAGAAATGGAACGCAAATGCGAAAGACAACTCTGTTTTTGAAATATAAAAAAAAATGTTTCCCCATTTTAACGTTTCCTCGTCTTCTTCTTATTTTTTTTAATTTTCTACCGCGTACGGAATCACGGTGAAAACGAGGACGCCACGCTAAGTCTCTCCCGCCGTTCGCGAGAGCAGGTGTTTAATGGCGTTTTGATGGGCGGCCGTATTCGCGATTTATCAATCGGCAAAGTGTGAAGCACTGAAAAAACGCGAGAAAAGACAGAGTAAAAAAAGAAAGATGACAAAAAAACGCGACATCTTAATGGATAATCGATCATTGCCGAGGTGGATAGAGAAAAAAAAAAACAAAAACACAAGAAAGCGAGAAGGAAAAACAAACACACGAAACGAGGACAGCCTATCGATAGAGGATAACGCGAGCAGTCCGGGATATTTTCCGTATGCAAGAAGGAATAGTGCCACGGTGCGCGCCAAGACCAGTACGAAGATTCGCTATAGTGTGTGTGTGTGTGTGTGTGTGTGTGTGTGTGTGTGTGTGTGTGTGTGTGTGTGTGTGTGTGTGTGTGTGTGTGTATACAGGGTGTCCCTCTTATCTCTGCCACCTAAAATAACTCGGTAATTATTGACGTCACAAAAAAAAGTTCCAGCCAAAAGTTGTACGGTGTGAAGGGGGCCATCAAATGCGACCAATTTTTTTTTAAATTTCGTTGGAGGTGCTGACTCACAGTGAAGGTCACCTCCGCTTTTTTTAATAGAATGGTAATTTTTTTCAACCATCTTGTGGAGCACTTCAAGCCGCATGAAAAACATTGGAGGGTCAAAATCGTTCAAGATCATTCAAGGTCACCTATTTAGGTTTGTATAATCGATACTGACCTTGGATGACCTTGAACGACTGCGACGCCCTAATGTTTTTTATGCGACTTGAGATGCTCCACAAGATAGTTGGGAAAAAAAGTACCATTACATTAAAAAAAAGTAGGGCTGACCTTCACCGTGCGTCAGTGGCTTCAACGAAATAAAAATAATTGGTCGCCTTTGATGGCCCCCTTCACATCGTACAACTTTTCTTTGGAACATTTTGCTGTGTCGTCGATAATTACCGAGTTACTTCGGCTGGCAGAGTTAAGAGGGCCACCCTGTATATATATCGATGGAAGCGATCGAAAAGTGAGATGGAAGAAGCGCGCGTTCGCGAGAAATAACTACAGTTCGTGCTGCTTCGGAGTTACTATTTCCGCCTGACATGACCGATCGATCGATGCTTTTGCGAACCTCTATTTGCGTATATATATATATAAGTCCGTTCGGACGGTGCACTCCCGGGGCACGTATTATTCTCCGCGGTATTGCATGTACTTTGTAATACAGACGATTGTAAGTTCAAATATATCCATGCACGTGGATATACGTGTGTATATAAAGTTTGAACGGAATCACGTACTAAATGTAAAATTAAAATACGTTTATTCAATTAATCGACCACGTGTGTAGGTGTGTAGGTGTGTGTGTGTGTGTGTGTGTGTGTGTGTGTGTGTGTGTGTGTGTGTGTGTGTGTGTGTGTGTGTGTGTGTTTGCGTATGTATGCGCGCGCGCGAGTGTGTGTCAAAATTAAATAAATATACATTCGTTTTTTAATTAAATAAAATATGTATCAATTTAACCGAGACTGGTCGGAGTTTGGCTCCGGCAGTACTTCGAGGTGCTGCGCATGGGCAATACTCAGAGCGGTGACCGCTCAGTCGTCCACCGGCTAGCGCATCAACCGGTGAGCGGAAAGCCAATACTTCTCAGACCTCGAGTGTAGATACTTGAGTCAAAGTTTGTGCACCAGAGAATCAGATGAATAATGACGTTCAAGTTTGCATCGTTGGAACGCAACGAAAATGATCTTTTTTTTCCCAAAATCTCCTTTTTTTAAGGGGTTAGCCCCACTTGCGATTTTGAAGAAATCGATTTTTTTTTATTGCATTTCTTTGAAGTATAAGTATCTGAGAATATGTTCTGAAATTTTCAAATCGATCCGAACAAAATTGACTGAGATATTAAACAAATTTGATCTGAGATATTGAAATTTGATTTGAGATATTGAAATTTGATCTGAGATATTGAAAATTGACTGAGATATTGAACAAATTTGATTGAACAAATTTGATCGATCCGAACAAAATTGACTGATCGTTGAAAGAGAAGAATCCGTTGTGTTCTTGAAACTTTAACCAGCTAATTGAAACTTTAAACGCGTTTTTCTCAAAATGGCATTTCTGAAGTCGGTGACCGAGATTACTCGAACACTAATGAACCGATCTTCTTGAAATTTTGCAGGCTTATTTAATACATAAAAATGTAGTCTTTAATCGTTCGATTTTTTTTTTTTTCGAAAAAAAAATGGGCGTTTTATAGCCAAAAAACGGCCGTTTTTTCCGTTAAAATCGAACCATTAACTTTGACTGTCCGCCATTTCGTGAAAAATGAATATTTTTTAAAATCCTTCGATTAAAGACTAGTTTATACTTATATTCGACTAAATCCATCCGCATTTTTTTTTCAGATGATCCACTTCGCCGCAATGTTGGTCACCGCAAACCGTGTATGTAAAAACATTATTTCATCGACGGCCATTTGCCACTAAACAATGTAATATTTTTCAATAAAAAAATTACCGAAAATTCTTCAAGATGTGTTCTTTAAGATGGTATATTGATCGATTAAAAAAGTTTTGTAGTCTTCTTTAAAAAAATTCATGAAAAAGGCCTTTTTTTTGCGCTGCAAGTGGGGGTAACGCCTTAAGCTACGAAAATCACGCAAACTTTTTTCAGGATTCTTGTACAGCTATCAACAATCGAAATCTGCAAAATATGATTTTTGATAATAATGAATGTAATAAAGAAAGAAAAAAATCGTTGCCTTCCAACGATGCAAACTTCAACCCCATAGAAGAATATGGGGCCGTACACCGGTACGGGATTCCCCATAGCCGCCGCAAATGCGCTATAGTGTAGCTTAAGGAGGTACGGTGATTGGAGCGAGTCCAAGATAAAAGCCCGATTTTTTTTAATAACATTGTCGAGAGCTTCGTCCATGCGTATGCGGAGTTTCCACGAGATTTACCGTACAGTTTCCGAGTTATTAATTGTTAAAGTTGGTCAATTAGTCACACGTAGACGACAAAATGTGCCTGTCCTCTCATATATCGATTTTTTTGTGCTACTTGGAGCCAAGACACGCGTAAAAAAAACTGACGGTTGCGTTCGTTCGTTCGTTGTGATCAATAAGGCAACTTGAATTGGAAAGCTCACCGCAGAAATAAGCAATAAATTTAGAAATAAAGTCGCGAAAAACCGAAGTATTCGGCGAGAGAGACGTCTCGTGACGTAACCGCAGCCATCTTGCTCGAAGTGTGGCAACGTCGGATACCCGCGCAAATTTGAGTCTTCTATCGGATATTTTCAACGCGAATTAAAAATATGGTTGTGTGAAGCCGTACGTTTTTTAATCGATTATAAAAGGCCTTTCGCCGATATTTACTCAAAGTTCTTTTATGTATAGCTAAGGCATCTCAATCTTTCTGGCGACATGCATACAACGCATTTATATTTAAATTCAGCATGGACAAACCGTCATATAAAATGAACGTTCGTTTTTATATCTGCAAATATTGTGAAAATTAGGAAAGGGAAAAATAACATAACAATCGATGAAATATGTTTTGACTTCGGACAGATTGGACATTGGATATTGAGGTTAACGTCAACGCAACGTTTTTCATTTGCATTCGCAATATCATCTTTTCACTCTCTAATTCTTGTCCGACAGAATCTACCTTTGTCTCTAAACTGGACTTCAGGTACAATCCTGTTACTCTCTTGATAAACTTCTACAGTACTTATTTTCATTCTCCATGTTTACCGGCTACCAAAAATAATAAGCCGAGCGCGTGGGACCGATGACAGCTATCGAAAATGCAACGATGCTAAACGTCGACGATATGGCGTACTACTGAAGTCGAGTAGTAGATTATTACGTTTGTTTTCATATTATAAAAATAATAAGTAGCTTGAAATTCAATACTTAAAAAATATTTCTCGAAATATAGGCCACACACATATGTCTAAAACGTAGCGGTATTATGGCGAAAAATAGACTCTTAGTTTACTAGCGTGGTCATCACCGTACCTCCTTAAGGAGGTTGGAGCGATTCAGTTGAGTCAAATGACGGTTTATTCATATTTTTTTCTTCAATGAACCTCAAACAAATGCATACGAGGTACAGATTTATTCTATATATGCTATTTTTTTCAAATATATAATTAAAGGGCAACATTATGCATTTTAATATTTTTATTACGTAAGGTAGAAAAACGTTTGTGTTTCTACCAACTTGAAAAAGCATAACATTATCGATGATTATTATGAAAAAAACTACGACAACGAATGTTTTATACAATTCACAATGAAATTTTGAGTAATTCATAATTATGCCTATTCATATTTACGTCGCGAGATTGTTGGCCCATGGTTTACGATGGGCAAGAAGAGGATTTTTTTTTCTAAATGTTCACAAAGGTTCAGCTTGCGTTAATCCGTTGTTAGAAATGGTTTATCTTGGTGTTAAATAACAACAAAAAAATACATAACCTTTCGTGTGAAAGTCTTGTCCATTTAACAGCACGTTAAATTACATACATTAAACTCTGGTGTTTGGTGGTGGAAAAAGTTCGAAAAATTCGTAAACACTCAGTATAGTGTAAACAATAACATGCATTTTTTTATTAAATTTAACCTTGCATTGTGGCTAACGCTCCAACCTCCTTAAAACGGCTGTGGACGCAACGGAACGTTAGGTTGGATCAGCGAAGTGCAGGTAGGGGGTGATAGGAAAGGGTTCAATTGGAAAGGGTAATACGTCAAAACCCGCGAGGGTGTACGTTGAAATCCAGAATAAGAAAGAAAATATATATATATATTGATTTAACCCTTGTCAACCTCCAGATTGTTACGTAATAGTCATTGGTGGTGTAATCAACTTCGCTCACTTTGGAGTGTGATAAATAGTTAAAGAATTGACGAAAAAAATACTACAATGCATTTTCAACCCTTGTGTGTAAGACCATGCCGATTATTTTAAAGCCGTGTAATTAAAATGTATTAAACATATATAAAATGTAATTAAAAATATTAAAATGTATTAAAAATATATAAAATGTATTAAAAATATATAAAATGTATTTAAAAATATTAATGTAATTAAAAATATTAAAATGTATTAAAAATATATTAAAAAAATGTCGCATATCGCAAAATTTCTGGAAGGTATCGCGGGTCGAAAAACGGCTGGGGTTGATTCAACCCCCGATGACTGTTAAGGGTCAATCAAATTCTATAAAAAATGAAATTTATTGAAAATTCATTTTTATTAGATAAAGATATTCCAATTTTTTTATATGTAAATATGTGTGTGTGTGTGTGTGTGCATACACACATGCGACCAGGGAAAATGTGGATACGCCTTTCGAATGTTCCACCGCGACGAAAAACAACCTTAACCCAAAAATGTACTACAGTGTTCGAAAGATAAAATTATTAAACACCAGCTGCATCACACGCGGCTTCTTATCATTTCCTACTCATACTTTTTACTCACTAGGCGATCTCGAACATGATCGTTGTGTCGTTATTTTTTCCTTTTTTTTTGCAATTTTCCTGCTCTCATGAACTCGCGGTGGCACTTTTTGGAGACGAAAAAGGGAAATTTCCTTTTAACTTTCTTCTTCCGTAATTCGAACAAATATTTCTTTTATTCCGTGAATTTATCCGACGTTTCGTAAAATGGAGGTACTTGAGAACTATGCGGGATTTGAAATGCTGTGCCCGGAAGGATGGAAACAGAAGGTCGATTAATTAAGTAGAAAATTAACGAAGAGAGTACGAAGAGAAAAGGAAAAACAAAAAAAGAGAAAAGAAATTAAATTTCGACGGTAGGACTGCTTGTGCTTAAGGGCGGGGTAAAGTATTAAAAAATTTTTTTTCATTTTTTTTTCATTTTTTAAACGAATGCATAATTTATCAAGAATATTGTGTTAAAATTTCAAGTCGATCGGAGTAAAATTGACGCAGTTATGAGTATTTGAGCGTCTATTGCTCCATGCCGTTCTCTTCTCTTCGGCGTTTTTCAAACCGTATTTCTGAGACTTGTCATATTTGAAGTCCGTGTGCACGATAACTCAAAATCTACTGGACCAATCGCTTTGAAATTTTGCACAGTACTTCTTCACATAATTCATCAGGTATTGTCGAGAACTTTTTTGTTTTTTTTTAATAATTACTAATTTTTCAACAACAAATTAGCCGATTTTTTTTTTAGCGAAAATCGGGTTTTTGGCTTCCAAGTGCTACGAAAAATCGAAAAATCGAAAAAAAAATCCTCCCGTCATTACCTCGAGAAACATCTCCTTTAACAAATGCATTTTGATTTTTTTGTTTCAAATGATTCTGTTGCGAGTTATGGTGCACACCGCAAACCAACTTTTTTTCGAGGCGCCTCCGGGGTTTAATTTTCACTCGCTCAATTTTGAATATTTTGCAATGCAAATTTAGGAGAATGTTGCTCAAATGTTGCTTTATTATATGTAAATTTTTCAATAAACGAACAGTATTCGTTACGCCAAAAAAAAATCTTAAAAACATGCCTTTTTTTCGCCGAATTAACTTTACCCCGCCCTTAAGAAACGGGAAAAATCCGTCTATAATTTTAGCCGGTGGTATATATATATATAGTATATTCATAAATACATTATTGAATCAATGAAGTAATTAAAAATTATATATTAAAATATATAACCTTTCTATTAAAATTAAAAAAAATATTTCTGAATATATATATATATATATATATATATATATATATATATATATATATATATCAGTACTAAACCAAGAATTCTTTTTTTACCGCGAGCTCCGCACGACCCTACCCAAACTTATTCCACTTGCCCCCTGTTCTCGCCAGTTATTTTTGTTTCTTTTCTCGCCCTTTTTCTCTTTCTCTCTCCGTTCATTTACTTCCTATGCAGATCTCGCGTTACACGCCACGGAAAGTGCCCCGTTCCCACGGGCCTTTAAACGAAACTCGTAAAGCGCAAAATGCGTACCAGGCGTTCTCTCTGCTGTCCCTCGCCCCACGAGGACAAGCCGTCGCGACGGTGTTGCGTGTTTACGCCCGACATATATATATATATATATATATATATATATATATATATATATATATATTTCGAGTGTATCTCGTACGATCGCGTGGCTATCGGCGGGGGTGAATGGGGGGGGGGGAGATGCTTGTTCGCAAGAGAAATCGTCGTCATCGGAGGAAAAAGTAGTCTCAAGTTGACAAGATATCGTGCGGAGAAATTCTCAGTACGTGGGTCAAAATGTCCAAAAGACTCGACGACTTTCGAATTTGCAGGTTAAGTTCGTGATCAGCGACCTCGAAGATCCAAACAAACCATCTACACTGCAATGTCATTCCAATTTAGTAACACTTTGCATTTTGATCCGCCAGGTTGGCCCTGTCATTTTGAGTTTGTGATTTTTGAGTTTGGTTTCGTGGAGACGTAGAAAATACAAATTCCCGCCCTGCCAAACTCAATTCCAATCTAGTAACTTTTTAAATTTTGATTCGCCATGTTGAATCCGTCATTTTGAGCTTGTGATTTTTGAGTTTGGATTGGTGATCAGCGAACCCGAAAACCCAAACAAACTCGCCCCACTGTCAAATTGAATTACAATCTAGTGACTTTTTTCGTTTCGATTCGCCCGGTTGGATCTGGTATTTTGAGTTTGGTTTCACCGTCAGCGAGCTCGAAAACTTTTTTAAACCCGTACTGCCAAATTTCAATCTAGTAACTTTTCGCGATCAGTGACCTCCAAAACCCAAACGAGCCCTCTACACTCCCAAATTTAATTCCAATCTAGTAACTTTTTCAATTGCAGTCCGACACCTCGAATTATTAATTTTCGAGTACATATCCGCAATGGGCAATCTCAAAAACCCCCTAGTACTGAATATCACCAAGATCGAGTAACTTTTAGAAATTTGAGTCCGCCATATTGGCAAGGCTGTTTCAAATTTTCGATTTACGAGTTGGGATCCCCGTGCACCGGGCTCGAAACCCCGCCGGCGCGAAAATTTTCGTCCGCCATGTTGGATCCGCTATTCTAAATTCGCGATTTTCCCATTTAAATTCGTAATCAGCGATCTCGAAAACCCCCAAGTCCAAAATTTCCAGCGAATCACGCGGGAAAACAAACGCACCCGGTTTAAAAACCATAAAAACCCGAAGTGCCAAAAACCCACCCGCGCATATATCTTCTAATACTAAGAGAACAATTGATCTTCAATTCTCGGCCCCTACTGTATCATTATTATTAACTCTTGGATCGTCGTTAATTCCACGGCTGTTGGCACGAATCGCAGAAACACGTCTCCGCTCTCGGGCTCTTTTTTCTCCAATCGTCACGCACCCATGCACACGCGAATAAACGACACGAATTTGCGACGAAATTCCGTCGCCCTCTCACTGCACTACGCGCAATCCTTTCTCCTTTATTCAGTCTCGGCTTATTTTCACACGCCGTGCGAAAATAAAACTTGTCGCTTCCACCGAGTCTCGGGCCAGTCAGTCTTGTTGGCTTTGTTTGTTGACTACGAGCGAGCGCGCGCGCGCACGCACGGACAATAATCACTCGAGAAGCGTATGTTCCGAGAACTGTCACATTTGAAATGCGGAGATACGAACAGGCGGCGGCGCGCGTGCAGAGCGCCCACGCGAGGTGTGCACGCGATGCAGGTTCGTCGCGAACTGAGGACGCGGGACAACGCTCGCGGTACCGAGGGGACCCGAGGTGAGCCGGAGACGCACGAGCGAGCCGAAAGACGGTACAATACGCACACAGTGTCAGAGAGCGGAGGCGCAAAGACCCCTGCGGGCTTAGACCATCCTCCCCCCCGACCCCCCTCTTCACTCATCCCACCCGCCGCCTCCTGCTGCCGCTCCTTTGCGCCAAAGATAATTTAATTTGAATACGCGTATACGCTATTTCTGCATTCATAAAAGTATTAAAATAAGAATTAAATTAAACAAGCTAAAACCCCGGGGGACGGGCGGGGGGGGGGGGGTGAATATGAAAAGATTATACGGCGATCTGTCAGGCCAAGACGAGTCAGAGCTCGCAGCAATAAATTAATCGGGATGGTCTTAAACAAAAATAAAAACGAAACGATAAGAACGTGAAAATAGACTGCCAGCTTTTTCGAGATTCTTATCGCTTCGTTATAATTCTTGATTAAAAATTGCCAGAACAATTGTTTTAATTTTATGCAATTTTTTATTTTATTGTTATTTTTTGTTTATTTTTTAAGCAGCTTAATATTTTACTTTAATATAGTATTTAATTGAATTTCTCACGGTCTCATTGGCGTACTCGAAGAGGTGCAAACGGCGGATTAGGCATACGCAATTAGCGCAAATAACAGAGTCGAAAAAAAATTGCACTAGGCTTACTAGCCTGGTAAATTATACTAGAAAGACTATAAAAATACAATTATTTTTAATAAGATAACTTATTGTTAAAGTAACAAAAAAGAAAAGCCCAATATATTCAAGGCACCAATGAATGGTGTACGGTGCATATTTTCTCGGATTAAAAAAAAAGTTTATCATTCAAAAAGGGATCGCGGAAAAATACCGATTTGCGCCGAATTAAGCCCCCTTCCCGACTAGCGCGAGGCGAGGATTTGAGGATCCTTATAAGGCCCCAATTTTAGGGCCCCGAGCGGTGCCGATTTTTGCCGATTTGAGGGCCCCCGGCGAAACGGCGATTTTCGCCGATTTGAGGGCCCCCGACGAAACGGCGATTTTCACCGATTTGAGGGTCCCCCGCGTGGTACCGATTTTTATCGTCGGCAGCTCCAACGATTTTCCACACGGGCGTGCCCCCCCATCTGGAAAGTCGTCCATCCACAGTAATTGGCGACGAACCTGGCTCACTGGACACACGGTAAAAGTGAGCGACGCAACGTTGGATCTCGCCGATCAAGGGGCCGTGATCAACTGGGCAATCACGGCGGCGCGTAGAATTCTGTCCCACATTCGCGCTGTTCGCGATAGATGAGCTGAGAGAAACGCGAAGACAACGCGACGCGTGTTCTCCTCACGGACAAGCGAGTTTTCGAATTCAAACTTTCCCTCGGAGATCGAGTTTTTTTTTCCCCTTTCAATGATCCAGTAGAGAGGACAGATTTGCGAGTAGAATTTAGTATTGGCTTTGCAAACAAAAAAACAATAATAATAAATAAGTGTCTCGATCCAAACAAGGTCTGGGGCACAAAGTAGGGTCCTATAGTAATTTGTTCGTGCTGTCATTCGAAGAATCAATGTTCAACTGATGAGCAGTTATCAATGCGGGGTGTATGTACGTTGTCACCTGATAATGTGACGACGTTGTAGGGTGGGGTCAATTCCAACGTTTTTTGAAAAAATCGGTTAGTGTAACTTTAACGGTTAGTTTGAGATTTTTTTTTACATTAAGGGGTTTTCCACCCCCAAAATGGCGGCATTTTTCGTGAAAAATCGCACTTTTCACTTTACATGGCCGCCAAAAATTTAGAAATGAAAAAAAAAAATTATCAACTTAAAAAAACTATAAAAAATTATCAACTTAAAAAAATTATCAAAAATTATCAGGATATTTTCGCGTACAAATTTCACGGAATGTTCTTGAAATGACACTTAACAATGTACAAAAGCTTTCGATAAATTTACTCTATCTATATAGATGAAAAAAATCGCAAAAAAGTGTTTTTCTTCGGGCTGAAACCCCCACCCTCCCCTTAAACCCATCGGGATCAAGTTTTGCACAGTTATGCTTCACACAATAATCTAGTACTTATCGAGCCGTTTTTTCGATACCTGGCATATTTTTTTTTTTCTTTCATCAAAAGTACTGAACAATTTTGAGGCGAAAAATCGCTGCTTTTATTCCAGTGACTGCCATGACCCGAAAAAAATTATTTTTTAAAATTCCTGCTCGATAAGTACTGGTTTTATCTATCTACTTTAAGAAACAAATATTTTATATTTTTTAGATAAAAATGGCACGTCCGGCACCACAAACGCTGTCGACAAAAACACGTCCCAGAAAAACGACCGTAACTTTTGTCCCGTTTGAATTTTTTTAACCAAATTTTTACACAATGTAGATAAAATGTCATACTTCAAAATGTATATCATGGTTGAATAAAATTCAGTTATATACACAAAAAAAATCTTAAACGTAACCTTACTTTTAGCCGTCTCAGGTGTATGTAAGCCCTTAAGGTTCTTTAACATTATTTTACTTTTCGGACGATTTCTTGGCATCTCAAAAATAAAACAAGATTTGGTAAACGTGCTTGCGTGTGTAATGTTTGTTCGGAGGTAATCGAAAAGCGTTTCAATTGACCTCGAACCATTTGTTTCAACTGCCTCCACACCCACGGTTCGAATAATTTATCAAACAGCAAAAAACCTAAATGTTGTAGGTAAGTACTGAGCACAATAAATTTAACTAGAATATTCATAATAATGATGAAGATGGAACTTGTCATGTCTTTTCATGTACTTTTTATGTCGAAAAAGCGATGCACCCGCATAAAAATGGCGACGCAATGGAGCGACAGGTTTCGATACGCAAAGCAGTCTTTTTCCCCCTCGGGGCCGCGCTGCTGTCACTGACCGTCTTCGAGTTATTCAACTTGTTTCATTTGACCCGTGTTTCTATCGACCCCAGCCTACTCCAACGGCACGGGCGCGGGGTAAAGAGAGGGGGGGAGGTAGACTCGACGTTTGACATTTCATTAAGGGGTTATGCCTACTTTTAAAAGGCGAAAAAATACTTTTTCAAAAAATAATATAAATTGACAGTACATCATCTTATAAATGTTTCCCGAAAATTTCAAGGTGCTCAGGCGTATCAAAATTGACAGATTTATGGCGTGTTATGTTGACGGCCGTCGAAACGCTCGGAGCATCGTGCAGAACGCTTTTTTCTCGAAAGTACGTTTTCAAAGACGGTGAGGAAAATATCTCAAAAACCACTTCATCGATCTGTCTGAAATTTGTAGGACTTTTTCTAGATGTTAAAATATAGTATTTGATCGAAAAAACTTCCTGTCCGATGTATACTTTGGATTTGATGAACGAAAAATGCCCATTTCTTCGCAAAACTCTCACTTTGAACACGCGTCATTTTTTTTTTAGTTCGAAAGTTCGAAAACTCCTTCGATTAATCATAGGATAAACTAATATACTAACGAAATCTTCTTGATTTTTATCGAAGAAAGTTTCAAAATTCGAAGAAACATGTTTGCTTTTTCACTTCCCACCCGTCTAATAAATTATTCCAACACCGTACGTGCATATGGAGCAACGATGATATTCGATTGCCTGATTGAAACTATTTTTCAACAGACACAAAAGGGGTGGGGGGAGGGTCGAAGGAGAATCGCAAGAGAGGCAAAGGCGGAAATCCGATACACGCCGAGTTTCAAGAGTTTTCACCTTTTTCCGGTCCTCTCTCCACTCTCCCTCTCTCTCTCTCTCTCTTTCTCTTTCTCTCGTTGGTTTTTTTATTTCACGTTTCCCGCTTATCCCCGCGCTTTTATCGGGGATCAAGCTCGCTTATCGTTCCCGTTGCTCCACGGGGATCTATTCCTATGGGGGCCACAATTCATTGCCCTGTGCAAACGTGCCGGACATGACGGCGGTGGCTCTATCTCTCTTTTAGCCCTTTTTATCGCCCCCCTGCCCCCACCTCTCGCCGCACATGGATCCTGTATTGCACCCTGCACACACACACACACACACACACACACACACACACACACACACACACACACACACACACACACACACACACACACACACGCCCATACAAAACACACACACACACTAAACACACACACACACACACACGCCCATACAAAACACACACACACACACACTAAACACACACACACACACACACACACACACACACACACACACACACACACACACACACACACACACACACACACACTAAACACACACACACACACACGCCCATACAAAACACACACACACACACACACACACACTAAACACACACACACACTAAACACACACACACTAAACACACACACACTAAACACACACACACACACACACAGTAAACACACACACACACACACACTCAAAACACACACGCCCATAAAAAACACACACACATACACTCAAAACACACACACACACACACACACACACACACACACACACACGCCCACACAAAACACACACACACACACTCAAAACACACACACACACACACACACACGCCCACACAAAACGCGCGCACACACACACACACACACACACACACACACTCAAAACACACACACACGCGCACACGCACACGCAAGATGGCCCGAGAAAAACCTCACATCACACCTACCTCTGAATCGAACGATCATTTCTACTTTTCGCGTAAGGAGCATTTTTTTCTCGAGTTTCCCTGTACCCTAGATTTCGATCTTTTTTCTCTTTTGTGTGTGTACTTTCCTCTTGAAAGTTTTAAAAAGCGATTGGAAGCCATTTAGACTTGTATAAGTGTTTTTTTTTATCATCCGAACTTTAGTGACTGATCCTCTCTGAAGGCATCAACGTTAGTGTTCAGTCGGTCATTTGTTTATTTCCTAACAACGAACTTATTACCTTACTCACTTACTTGACAGTCAAAAGAAAAATACCGCAAAACGAGCATACACAAAGGAGAAAAAATTGAAAACGCTTTTTTTTCTCGTAAACTAAAAAAGGTCGTAGAACATAGATGAGGGTGATTCATCTCGATGAATCTGACATCTATATTTCGGTCACTTTTCGGACCACCCTGTGTGTGTGTGTGTGTGTGTGTGTGTGTGTGTGTGTGTGTGTGTGTGTGTGTGCGTGCGTGTGTGTGTGTGTGTGTGTGTGTGTGTGTGTGTGTGTGTGTGTGTGTGTGTGTGTGTGTTTAACACATTTTCACACACACACACACACACATTGTAACATACACATGTGTGCGCGCGCGCGCGCGCGTGTGTGTGTGTGTAATAGTCTTTTATCGCGTGTGTTTCTCGTTCGGTCGATGATCGTAGCGTCGCTCGAAGGGATCGTGCCGAGAGTTCGTGGCTCCCGAAATGAATCTCTGTACAAGAACCACGCGGAGAATACAAATTAACTTGACCGATTGTTAGAGAGTGGCTAAAAGAAAGAAACAGAAAAAACGAAGAAAAACCGGAAGACGAAGTAAAACTTAGAAATAAAAGAGAACAAAAAGTAATAATAAATTCTTGTTGAGTTGCAAAATAATAATAAAAAAAAGGACAGAATTTAGTCAATAATGATGATAATGATGCTCGAAGCTCCGAAAAAACACGCAACAATAATAATAAGTTATTATCGAGTATGGTAAAAACAATGATCAGTAACAATGATAGTGATAATAATTATCATATTAATGTTCAATGATGATGATGGTAATAATGATAATGATGACAACAATAATGCTCCATAGTGATAATAGAAAAAAATAATAATAATACACAACAAAAATAATAATAATGACAAAACTAATGTTAAGGGAAGGGCACTTAGCTGCCCACTTAAAAAGGTATACAAGGAAATAAATTACTAAAAGTAATAATAATGGAGCAGAAAAAGTTTGAGGATAGTATATAAAAAGTAGAAGCGGAGAGGAAAAAAGAGAAATAATAGGGCGAGTAAGAAGTTTGATTGTAAGTATACAGGAACGAGAGGAAAGTGAAATCGTGCTTCATTATAGTGCCTCAAACATCGACGTAACTTTCCTCGTGGCGTTTTTCTCGCACATTGGCGCACTTTTTCGGAATACACCGAGATGGAATATCGGTACCAAAAAATTCCGTTCGATTGGACTTGCTCTACGTTTTAAAAATTCTGTGTTTTATCAGTCTCCTTTTCTCTCTCGCTCCCTCGCTCACTCCTCCCCCCTCGCCAACCCAACCTTTTCTTGCCGGCCGCTCGTTTCCATTACACTCAATCAAGCGCCTCGGAGCGTTGTGAAACGGTGTGAATGACCGAGCAAGAGGCCAAGATCGAGTGAGAAGCCGCGCCGGCGAGCCTCCGCGAGATCACTGGGAATGGATTGTTCGAGGAGCAGTCTCCGACGCAGCAATCCGATAATTCGGTAATAACGAGGTGGGCTCGCGCGCAAGGAAACGCCGCTGCGAATCCCGGCCTCGAGCCAATAAATGAATACGAATAAATGAACGAGCCACGAGGAGGTCCGAGCAAACACGAAAAAATCCGTTACCGCGATAATCCCCCCCCCCCCCCCCCCCCCCAATGACCGTCGGAATTTAAATCGGCTCAAACAAATTCAATTGTTTGAGGTATAAAACGATTTTTGTAGAGAGTTATTTCCAAAATTGTGGCTAAAATCGAAGAACAATATTTTAAGGGGCCCTTAAACCGAGAGCCATTTTTTTAAATTAACATTTGTGTATCAAACTCATCGCAAGCTAGTGCCTCGTATCGATAGTAATTGAATTTCGTTGATTTTCCATTATAAAACCGTAGCAAAGAGTTTTTTGGGTGCCCTTGAGTCGAGGGGGCCCCCTTTTTCAATTTTGTGTAATTCCAAATTTCATAGCATATTTATTATAAAATGGTGGCTCGTATCGATAGTTAATGAATTTAGTTAACTTTTCGTCGTAAAATCGTAAAAAGAATTTTTCCGGGGGCCCTTGAATCGAGAGCCGCCCGTTCCAATTTTTGCCAATTATAATTTTCATAGCGAGAATTTCTTACAAAATAGTGGCTCGTATCGATAGTATCTGAATTCCGTTGACTTTTCGTCATAAAGCAGGGAAGATAATATTTTAGGGAATTATTCGCAAAATTGTGGCTAAAATCAAAGAACAATATTTCAGGGGGCCCTTAAATCGACAGCCAATTTTTCCCAATAAAATTTTTCGTATCAAACTCATCGCAAAATAGAGTCTCTTATCGATAGTAATTGAATTTCGTTGATTTTTCATTATAAAACCGTAAAAAAAAATATTTTGGGGGGCCCTCAAATCGAGGGGACTTTCCAATTTTTTCTAAATTCAATTTTCGTAGCGGAATTTATCACAAAATAGTGGCTCGTTACTATAACAGTTGATTTTTGTTAACTTTTCGACATAAAATCGAAAAAGTAATATTTCGAGAGGCCCTTCAATCGAGGGTTCCTTTTTTCAATTTTTTTCCAATTTCAATGTTCGTAGCGAATTTATTACAAAATAGTGGCTCGTATCGATAGCATCTGAATTTCGTTGACTTTTCGTCGTAAAATCGTAAAAAGAATTTTTCCGGGGGCCCTTGAATCGAGAGCCGCCCGTTCCAATTTTTGCCAATTATAATTTTCATAGTGAATTTCTTACAAAATAGTGGCTCGTATCGATAGTATCTGAATTCCGTTGACTTTTCGTCATAAAGTAGGGAAGATAATATTTTAGGGAATTATTCGCAAAATTGTGGCTAAAATCAAAGAACAATATGTCAGGGGGCTCTTAAATCGACAGCCAATTTTTCCCAATAAAATTTTTCGTATCAAACTCATCGCAAAATAGAGTGTCTTATCGATAGTAATTGAATTTCGTTGATTTTTCATTATAAAACCGTAAAAAAAAATATTTTGGGGGGCCCACAAATCGAGGGGGCTTTCCAATTTTTTCTAAATTCAATTTTCGTAGCGGAATTTATCACAAAATAGTGGCTCGTTACTATAGCAGTTGATTTTTGTTAACTTTTCGGCATAAAATCGAAAAAGTAATATTTCGAGAGGCCCTTCAATCGAGGGTTCCCTTTTTCAATTTTTTTTCCAATTTCAATGTTCGTAGCGAATTTATTACAAAATAGTGTCTCGTATCTATAGCATCCAAATTCCGTTGACTTTTCGTCGTAAAATTGGTAAAGAATATTTTAGGTAACTTCTTAAATCGAGAGACGCCTGTTCCTCCGGGACTATAAACAAAAATTGGGTTCACCAGCGCAAACAAAAGTATTCGCTATATACGAAAGAGAGAGGGAGCGAGAGTAAGCTCGGAGATCTACCCAGAGCCACAAGCTTATATTGAAAAGGTTACAAAATACGATTCGATGAGTCCGAAGGCTCGTACTATACGCCCAGAAAGACGGGAATGCGGCGCGCAAAAGAGAAGGAAAAAAATCAAGTTCAATATCAGAGGCAACGAGATTGCGACGTACGAGAGATACAGACACGTGACTCGTAAAAAATAAAATAAAACCAATACAAGTTACGATTGTATATACCCACTTTGCAATATGTTCGGAAACGTATGCATAAATACATATATACGTATATGCATACGTGTATATACGTGCGTGTACGTATACACGTGCGTATGTGTGTGTGCGTACTGCTCAAAATAATCATGAAGTTTGCAACCCAAACAAACGCAATGATTTTATTCAGGAAAGTATATTTTTGTTTACCCCCGATAATTTTGTTGCAACTTTACGTTGTAGAACTTGGAAAAAAAAAGATTTATCGACTCTCCTAGTCTTGAACTGCCAAAAAAAAAAGTTTATTATTCCAAAAGTGCATCTTTATTGCGTTCCAACGACGCAAATTCATTTTTCTTCATGGTCCAAATTCTTTCGGCCGATTTAGCTTACGAAAATCATTTGAACGATCTTTTAGAGTGCTAATTAATTATTTGCAACGTAAAGCTGCAAATAGTTCAGTTTTTACAATAATAATGATAATAAGAAAAAACGAAATAAATGTTCGTGGCATTTCAACAGTGCAGAATTCAAAATGATTCTCAAAATATGGGATTGACCAGTGAATGAACGAACCTAATTGTTCTGTAAAAAAAAAAAAAGAAAAAGAAATCCTTATACAGATAAACTATTTATTCCTTAAACAAATAATGTTTACAAATAAATATATTACAAGAATCGTTTTGTGAATAACGATTGAAAAAAAAAAATTTTTTAAGTATGAAACCCAAGTTAACCCCAAATAATGATGAGGTTTGGATCGTTAGGGGAAGGTGGGCTAGTGTCACTTTTTTTCTCACGATTTTTTACTCCAATCAAGGTAGCCTGATTAGAAAAAAAAGGTCATAACCGATTTCATAGACCTTTGGACGTACGATGAAACTACCGTATTTTTTTACAAAAAGATTGGAAATATAAAAATAATGCGATCGAAAAAAATTTGCGACTTGGCTCGTTGTACCCCATGGGTGGAGTACAATGTATCATATAGGTGGGTACGGTGTGTCAACCACTGCGAAAAGTAGGGTACAGATGTTTACACATGACAGTACGAACCCAAACAAAATCAGTATATCAGTATGGTAATAAAATCAGTAGTATCACAGAAGCATCGAATATTCTTCGGAGCATCGTCACTTCTCTGTTGCCTCAATGGGAGTCGGGGGCATTGTGCCCCACATCTCGGTGATGCATTGTACCCCACTAGTTAAATATTTTATCACTGATGAAAATAACTACTAATTAAACTACGAATGGAAAAACAAAAGTCACTGAGCTCATCATGAATAATAAAACTATCGATTAAGACCGAAAACCCGAGCTACTACAGAAAGTTACGTTACATTTTACGTTTTTCCGGCGAGCAAAATATTTTTTTCCAAGCCTCGAATCAATTGTTAGTTTTCGATAATTCTTTGTGAGCTGCTATCGACTTTGTTTCGGGCCTAACGAAACCAAATATAAATCGCGGTCCAACACAAAAAAAATTCCCTACAGCACAACGAAAATTGTGTTTTTTTTTTTTTTTTTTCATTTTTATTCCCTTTTTTTACTAATTTATGAAATCTTCTTGTGCACATTTAGTATTAAGATCCCTGAGCCATCACCATAAAAAAGGATTGTCCAGTTTTCGTCACTAAAATCTGCCAAGATATACTTACAAAGTAAAAAAAAAAATTGCAACAGTACTTTAGATTATTATCGAAATTATAACCGGCCAATTAATGCTTCCAGATCTTTTCGCTTAAATCCCCGCGAGTATTTTCCTCACTCGCAGGCTCGATATTCTCATCGTCATTTTATTTCACGGCTCGAGTGAAAATACCGCTCATTTGTCCGTTCGGCGCGATCGATTCGCCCCAAAAACCACGAGAGCGAAGAATCCGCAGAATCAACTTTGCGGTATGTTCGTACTCGCTTTTGTGAACGCCAAGGCAAGAAATCGCGAGCTATAATAATCGAGAGTACCTCTCGACAATGGAGGGAGGGGGGGGGGGGTAAAAAGAAAAAAAAAAGATGAAGAAGAAAAAGATTGAGTCATCTTTTTGCGCTCGCCGCAAGGACGCATCTCGCTCTCCGCGGACGGAGAAATTGCTCGCGTGCCTTACGGTTTCGCCATTAGTCGCGTTTACACGCGCCAGGAAGCGCACAACTTGCGATACAGTTGTGTCGTTATTTTTATTCCGGTACCGCCGTACTTCCGGCACGACATTACGTGCTGAGAGAAAAGAGTGCGTGGGGTGCGTGGCAAAATTTGACTACGGTCCATTGGGGGGCGGACACAAATTACGTAACTCCGAATTCCCCAATTTTTACCCCCCCCCCCCCCCCCGGTACCATTCCGTTACGTAACGGGTACTTTGTCGTCGATAATTGGAATTTTTTTTCATACACGTAACTAATTATAAAACGATCGAGTTTAAACTTTTTTTATTAAGTATATACTCATCTAGTTTTATGCCAATTGTTATAAATAAATCTTCTGAATCAACCAAGATATATGCCTTGATTTGACGACGGAAAAAAATTCTCTTCACTGTCCCATCGATATCTTTATGAACGGTTATCTGTAAATAAAAAGCCAACAATTTATCAGTATCTGTACAAATGTAATTATCGTTATGCGTAGTCGTTTTTTTTTTACAAAATGCCGACATTTTGAACATTTTTTTTTATTTTCAAGGCCCTTTTTTGTATTTAAAGTCTTTGCTAATAGTAATTATCAAAATTTAAAAATCTACGTACAACCTTAGTCACTGGGATTACAAAAATGTCGTGGGATTACCAATGCGTGGGGTGCGTGGCAAAATTTGACTACGGTCCATTGGGGGGCGTACACAAATTACGTAACTCCGAATTCCCCAATTTTTACCCCCCCCCCCCCCACTCACGTACCATTCCGTTACGTAACGGGTGCTTTGTCGTCGATAATTGCAATTTTTTCATAGACATAACTAATTATAAAACGATCGAGTTTAAACTTTTTTTATTAAGTATATATTCATCTAGTTTTATGCCAATTGTTATAAATAAATCTTCTGAATCAACCAAGATATATGCCTTGATTTGACGACGGAAAAAAATTCTCTTCACCGTCCCATCGATATCTTTATGAACGGTTATCTGTAAATAAAAAGCCAACAATTTATCGATATCTGTACAAATGTAACTGTCGTTATGCGTAGTCGTTTGTTTTTTTTTTACAAAATGCCGACATTTTGAAATTTTTTTTCGATTTTCAAGGCCTTTTTTTGTATTCAAAGTCTTTGCTAATAGTAATTATCAAAATGTAAAAATCTACGTACAACCTTAGTCACTGGGATTACAAAAATGTCGGGGGATTACCAATGCGTGGGGTGCGTGGCAAAATTTGACTACGGTCCATTGGGGGGCGGACACAAATTACGTAACTCCGAATTCCCCAATTTTTACCCCCCCCCCCCCCCCCCACGTGCCATTCCGTTACGTAACGGGTACTTTGTCGTCGATAATTGCAATTTTTTTTCATAGACGTAACTAATTATAAAACGATCGAGTTTATACTTATTTTATTAAGTATATATTCATCTAGTTTTATGCCAATTGTTATAAATAAATCTTCTGAATCAACCAAGATATATGCCTTGATTTGACGACGGAAAAAAATTCTCTTCACTGTCCCATCGATATCTTTATGAACGGTTATCTGTAAATAAAAAGCCAACAATTTATCGATATCTGTACAAATGTAACTGTCGTTATGCGTAGTCGTTTGTTTTTTTTTACAAAATGCCGACATTTTGAATTTTTTTTTCGATTTTCAAGGCCCTTTTTTGTATTCAAAGTCTTTGCTAATAGTAATGATCAAAATGTAAAAATCTACGTACAACCTTAGTCACTGGGATTACAAAAATGTCGTGGGATTACCAATGCGTGGGGTGCGTGGCAAAATTTGACTACGGTCCATTGGGGGGCAGACACAAATTACGTAACTCCGAATTCCCCAATTTTTACCCCCCCCCCCCCCCCCCACGTAGCATTCCGTTACGTAACGGGTACTTTGTCGTCGATAATTGCAATTTTTTTCATAGACATAACTAATTATAAAACGGTCGAGTTTATACTTATTTTATTAAGTATATATTCATCTAGTTTTATGCCAATTGTTATAAATAAATCTTCTGACTCAACCAAGATATATGCCTTGATTTGACGACGGAAAAAAATTCGCTTCACTGTCCCATCGATATCTTTATGAACGGTTATCTGTAAATAAAAAGCCAACAATTTATCGATATCTGTAAAAATGTAACTATCGTTATGCGTAGTCGTTTTTTTTTTTACAAAATGCCGACATTTTAAACATTCTTTTCGATTTTCAAGGCCTTTTTTGTATTCAAGCAGTCTTTGCTAATAGTAATTATCAAAATTTTAAAAATCTACGTACAACCTTAGTCACTGGGATTACAAAAATGTGAAAAAAAAAAGAATTGAATATCCATTGATAAGTTTTGGAGTATTCGCTGGGACAAAGTCGAAAAAAGTAGTTTCGAGAAAAAAAACGCGTTCACAATTTTCGATCCGTTTTTCTTGATAAAAAGTTATGTTTTTTCTAGAATATTGATACTTACATTGAAGTATCTAATCGCGGGCGATATGACGAATCTTCATTACATTTCACAAAACAATAAGAGCCTACACTTCATCTGTTGTGAACGATGCCACACCTGTTGGGACTGACGGCACCAACCGGTCGCGCTCCCTGTTCTCACTAAAGTGACTGTAACTCCGACAATTTTCGGACGTGTGAATAAAAAAATTTCCAACATATTTTTGAATATATGTACTTTCAAGAATTATAAAAAAAAAAGAATTTTTTTCTTCCAATTTTGCTCGGGGACGGTGGGAAAGCTACTGTGCAAGTTCATGCACATTGACTTCCCCCTTTAACTGATATTTCAAATGGGAAGCTGTCAACTTTCCGCGGTAAAATTGTGCGCGAGTTTTGAATTAAAAACTTGAGCATGCAGAAATTTTGCCATTTCTGGCAGTTCTAAAATCGAGCTGTCAATTGTTAATAAACTACAACGAGGTATTATAGTCTCGCAGCAACCCGAAAATTGACACCGCAAAATTTAACGGGCATTTTCCAAAAATATTTTCGTTCGATAGTATCTCCTTTTACCTATGTTCTCTGAAAATCTTATACAAATATTCCTAAAATTTACTGAGCTAAAGCTTCGAACAGTCGGCCGGACGAGCTGTAGAAGCAGCATACTTCAGACTTGAAACGCGTTTTTCGCGAAACACCTTTTTCAAAGTCGGTGGACATGATATCTCGAGAACCACTTGACAGATTGTTTCCAAATTTACAGGTAATACGATGAGAAACATTTAAAGGTCGTTGACGATGTCACTTTTTCAAAATCAATCTTCATTTTTTCAACACGTACGTAAAAATGACTACTTCTTTCATAGATTTTGTGTGCTCGAGTTTTTATTCGTCGGCACGTTGTCAAAAAAAATAATTAAAACCTCGACGATCGTCAACGGCTCGTGTTTATTGTTTTCAAATTGTTGGATTATAGATTTCAGATAGACCGTTTAAGCTCGAGAGTTTTCGCCGCCAAACGCCGTGAAAAAAATTCGTTTCAGTCAGCGGCCATATTTTTGTTATTTTTCTGTATTTTTTTGGTGATTTTTTTTTTTTTTTCAATTCTCTCAATGTACCTCAATGTATCTTTGTGTTAAAAAAATGCGTTTCTTTTTCGTCCACCATTTCGCAGAAAAAATTCGGAATTTGGCCATTTCTTTCGGGCCTCTAGGTAGATGTAGCCCCTTAAAATGTTTTTTTTGCTTTTTCAAACAAGTTATTCCAGACTTTATCTCTTCGGATCGAGACACGCATTGCCGGTGCGCTCTCTCCCAGGCACACACTTAATATTATGAAAACACACTTGAATCGCAAGCGATTAGCATGATTCATCGCGGCCACGGATCGCACTGCGGATTCTTTCAAACATAACCTATATACAAAGTCGATTATATTCGATGACCGATGGCAATATCGGCAAACGTCTTCTCCATGCGTGTCTATAGATTTATATGCGTCGATCAAGGCCTTAGGCCCAATTGCATTTTTTTAACCCTTCCTTCACACACTTATATTTGGCCACGGCTTTGACACACTGGATAAATTTGACCCGGATAGAACTTCATCCATCTGCCCTTAAGGGGTCTCCTCACTTTAGACACTTAAAAAAGGCTATTTTCATGAATATTTTTCGATAGGTTTATATCATAGATATTGATATAAAAATTGTTACGCTTATTAAAAAAAACTTTTCACATACATTTTTAAAAAATTATTTATTCAAGTCACTATGTATAGACAAAAATGGTAGTTAAAAAAATGTTCTAAAAAATTGTAGGTCTGCGCTGTTGATGAAATCTCGGGGATGGATCATCCGAAACAAAAAAGTAAAACGGTTTTGGATTCAGTATGTTAATGGCTATAGCGCATATCATACGATTTTTTTATATATGCAAAAATAACAAAATGGCGGACATATTTCGAAAAAACAAAAAAACGTGTTTTGTTCACCGTTTTTGGCAAAAAGAACAAATAAACGTAAAAATTTTTGAAATATCATTGATATGCGCTATAGATATAGTTGTAAAGAATATGTGGTTAAAATTTCATAAGCATCGGTTCAGTAGTTTCGAAGATGTTATCAAGAATCCGTCGAAAAACGTGTTTAAGGGGTTACCGCCACTTGCGATTTTGAAAAAAAAAACGATTTTTTTTTATTGCATTTTTTTGAAGTATAAGTATCTGAGAATATGTCCTGAAAATTTCAAGTCGATCCGAACAAAATTGACTGAGATATGAGCGTTGAAAGAGAAGAATCCGTTGTGTAAACGACCGGAAATTGAAACTTTAAACGCGTTTTTCTCAAAATGGCATTTCTGAAGTCGGTGACCAAGATTAATCGAACACTAATGAACCGATCTTCTTGAAATTTTGCAGGCTTATTTAATACATAAAAATGTAGTCTTTAATCGTTCGATTTTTTTTTTTCGAAAAAAATGGCCGTTTTATGGCCAAAAAACGGCCCTTTTTTTCGTTAAAATCGAACCATTAACTTTGACTGTCCGCCATTTTGTGAAAAATCAATATTTTTTAAAATCCTTCGATTAAAGACTAGTTTATACTTATATTTGACTAAATCCATCCGCATTTTTTTGAAGAAAAAAATGCGGATGATCCACTTCGCCGCAATGTTGGTCACCGCAAACCGTGTATATAAAAACATTATTTCATTGACGGCCACTTGCCACTAAAATGTAATATTTTTCAATAAAAAAATTACTGAAAGTTCTTCAAGATGTGTTCTTTAAGATGGTATATTAATCGATTAAAAAAGTTTTGTAGTTTTCTGTAAAAAAAATCATGAAAAAGGCGTTTTTTTGCGCTACAAGTGGGGGTAACGCCTTAAAGTTTCTTTGGGTTCCATAAATACATTAACATTTTTTAAAATATCTTTTAAGATTCATTTATTGAGTGTAAGAACTTTTATATAAATATCTATATTATAAACCTATAAAAAAAATCATGAAATTCATGATTCAAAAATCATGAACCTTCTTTTAGCGTCTAAAGTGAGAAGACCCCTTAACAACCCTTCGGTCGGTTTTTATTGAACAAAAATCCGGAATACACTTTAAACATCTCTTAATATGTCTGCATAATTAAAACTCGGAAAGTATAAAATTGAACTGTCGTAAAAAAATATTTTAAACATTAAATTTTGGAAAGTGAGCATTGTCTGTCAAAGAAGGGTTAAATATCGGTTTTTTGGTATTACACGGATTCTCAAAATGTAACATTTGAAAAATATTCTCGAGAAATTTCAAGTCGATTAGTTTAAAATAGAGGGAGTTGTAGTTGTAAAAGTCGAAAAATCCTTTCTTCTTTTCAAAACCGATTTTGACTTGAATTTCGGGGCTACATGAAATTATCTCCGATATGTTTTAACTTTTTGGCAAAACGCGGAATTTCCAACAAAAAAAGTCTCAATGCTTTGCTATAAGCAGACAAATAGCTATTTATGCGTTTCTTCGATTTATTATTGTTGTAATCAATTTTGTCCGGAAATTACGTTCGTGAGAATCCCCGATACTTTTAGGCATCAAATTCAATGTGATACAAACCCGATGGAGCGTTTCTCTCATTGCAGATAATGTGTGAATTTAATGGCCCGAGCGCGGAATAGCGAACTTGCGCGGCTTACTCAACTATTTCCATGTCTCCCTTATAAATTGTCGTAGAAGATTTTTTTTTTATTTTGCGCCTTTTTTCCTCGCGAATTCGAAAAAACAATAAAAAATTTCAATATTTCTCAATGCAAAGGAAAAACTCAAATTTGACAAGACTGTGTATTAATTGTGTGTAAAATCCCTATATCGTCATCCCATTATTCTCATGAGAAAAAATATTGAAAATCGACTAGTTGTTTTCGGCGAGAAGGTAATGCAGACCCGCTGAAGAGTTCGAGATGCTAGTGTGGATCTACGGGACGGAGAAGGCAGCTTAGAGGGGGTACAGAGAGAGAGAGAGAGAGAGAGAGAGAGAGAGAGAGAGGGGGGGAGAGAGAGAGAGAGAGAGAGGGAGAGAAAGAACACTCACTAATCCCGACGGCCTCGAAAACAGCTCTATGCCGTTATTATTCCCGGCGTCCGTTACTCGATCGTAAAAAAAAAAAGAAATGAAAAAATATATCGAGTCACATCGCCTCTGATCGTTGGCTCACTCGTAATTCTGTTGCAAGCGCGTCGCAGAGTCTTGTAATTGCAACAACAACGTAAAAATAAGAGTCAGAATGAAACAAACAAAAAAACCGTGAGAAACAACCTCCATCCAAAAGTGAATTTGGAACTTTCACGGTGTGACTCGTGCAACGCTCAGTTCTGCAATTACATTGGCAATTGTTTACCCGGACAAGTCTTACGGTCCCGAATATCGTATCGTTGGATCGAGGGAATTTATTTTTTAATTTTTTTTATTACGTTTTTTAAAAACTGTAACTCAATATATTTCCTTCGCAAATTGGCATTGTAGAATTCGAAAAACAATCGCCTTTCTGGCAATGACGAATAAAAATGAAGTGAGATAAAAATTGTTCTATGGGAAATGCTAATTTCATTTAAGTGAATAGAAAATTCGATTAATCTCCAATAACATCATGATTACAGTTAAATAAATGCCTTCTGTTAATGCCCGTTCCAACAAAAAGAAACATTTCGTTCAAGCAACATCATCATCATCATTATCATCGTTATCACCAGTCTCATCACAATCATCATAATCATCGTTATCATAATTATCTTAATTATCATAATGATCATCATTATCATCATTATTATCATTATCGTCATTATCGTTATCTTCATGATTATCATCATGATTATCATCATCATTATCGGCAGTATCATCACAATCATCGTCATTATCATTATCATAATAATCGTGATTATCATAATGATCATCGTTATCATAATAATCGTGATTATCATAATGATCATCATTATCATAATAATCGTGATTATCATAATGATCATCATTATCATCATCATCGTCTTTCACGTTATTATCGTCATTATCTTCGTTTTCCTCATTATCGTCATTGTCACCAGTATCAGCATTACTATCATTATCGTCATTATTACCATTATCATCATTATTGTCATTATCATCATAATCATCGTGATCATTATTATCATTATCATCATCCTATTCATTATATTCAAAAATGCCACGCAGACGAGAGACTAGACCAATCTTTATTCGATTCAGCAAATCATTTTTCCCAATGCAATGCAATGACCATGGGCACTTTTGTATCGCGTCTAGAGAGCGGCGGGGGCGGGCAGAGATCACGTACGATTAGATCAACTTTGGGGACCGCAGCGATGCTTCCTTTTATCTCCTGTAAACGCGGAAGGAGGCACAAGTTCTCGTGGTGAAGTTATGTCCAAACTCGTATCGCCACAGCATCTCATATATATATATATATATATATATATATATATATATATATATATATATATATATATATATATATGTGTATGTGTATGTATGTATGTATGCGGAAAGAATTGGGAGGAAGGGATAAAAAGCAAGCACGGACGCGCGGCTCGTAAAAGCTTTCCCGTAAAAACTTTTGTCAAGAGAAGAAGAAAAAAGACAAGCAAACTAAAAACTCACCCGACACCTACGCCGGGGTATTCAATAATAATTTTCCTAAAAGTTTTGCGTAGGAACGTGCACGAGCGCTGCTGTACAGCAATGAAAAGACGGAGGTAAAGAAAATAAATAAAAAAGGGAGCGAACAGAAAGATATAACTATACGAAAAGAGAGCGAGAGAGAGAGAGAGTGAGAAGAAGAGAAGGGGAGGAGGCGAGTTCGTGAAGAACGTACGCAGATAGTCAGGTGCGGGAGAGGAAATGAGCAGCCGACGAACGGAAGAGGGCGAGGAGTCGGGAAAAGTTTGTAAAAAAAAAAACATCCAAGCTGTCCTCGACCGACTCAAGTGCGTCGCACGATCTATCGACGTTATTAACAACGGGGGATTTTCTGCGTTTTTTTTGCAGAGCATTGTAATAATGAATAATTAATGAACAATGAAACAGAAATTTAAAGATGAATTGGAAAATAATATTGAAACCACGAATAATCATCGCTGTCAATCACAGTACAATAATAATAATGATAACGATAATAATAAATATATAATATATTATGGGCATATTTTGATTTGGAAATTTCGCGCGAAGAGAATTAAGGAAACGAGTGCGAATGGAAGATGACGCGCGAGTGGGGAGAAGAGAGAAGATAGCGAGCAAAATGGGCGTAAGAACAGATCTTGAGACTTGTACAATTTATATTTTTAACATATGCAAAAAAAAATAATTTGTAATAACTAAAATTTTCCATGTGTAAACTGTTCAATGAATATTCACATTTAATTAGAAAAATGATAAAATCGTTATTCCAACGATTCTTTTGGAATTTTACGCAATTTGCATTTTTTTTCTCCGCAATTAGGTCGACAACCGACCCTGAAATTTTACAGAGAAGATTATTAATACATGTAGCGAAGCTCAAAAAAAAAATTTGTAAATCCTATAGATTGAAGCCTGGCGATAGTATTACCTTGAATTACAATCCTGACTAAATTATTTCTTCCAACAATATAATGTAATATGGCAATAAAATAATAATAATTGTAATAAAAAAAATAAGATCATAATATAGATAACAAAAAGAAAGAAATCATAGTAATAAATAGTAAAAATAGTAACTATTTAATAGTTACTATTTTTAGTAACTATTAAATAGTTACTAAAAATAACTATTTAATAGTTATTTTAAATAACTATTAAATTTAATAGATTAAATAACTATTAAATTTAATAGATACTTTAATAGTATCTATTAAATTACTATTTAATAGTTACTATTAAATAGTAACTATTTAATAGTTACTATTTTTAGTATAGTAACTATACTAAAATAGTAATAGTAGCAATAGTAATAGTAATAGTAATAGTAAAAATAGTAAAAAAATAAAAACAAATAGTAAAAATAGTAAAAAATAGTAACAAGAAAGAAAATCATAGTAATAAAAATAATAATTACCTACAACTGCCATAACAAACATCAATGAAGAAAATCGAATCCAAGGAGCGAAAAAAAGTGCAAAAAAAATCACACGATCAGACGCACGTCACCCTCTCGTGGCGTACAAATTCGCTATTCATCGGTCAGAAAGCAGATTTTCTTTCCCGCTATCTAAATCTGCACAAACACGTGCGCAACAAAATTAGAAGAAAAAAACATCGAGGTGAAAATAACTAGATGGATACTAATTGAAAAATAATAATAATCAAAATCAAAGAACGACTTGTGGGGATACAGCTGAAAAAATCCGACGACGGCGATTACAACGCCCCTCGTGTGATCAACGAGGGCCCTTTGAGCCATTGATTATCAAGAAATTGAGGCCTGAATGAGAAGTAAAAATAAGAGGACACAGGCAGGAGGGATTTTGCGGGGGCGAATGAGGAAAGAACGCTGAGCCGAGCACCTGGACCGATAAATCAAAGGGTGTAAATTGTGCTCACGTGTGTGCGTGTGGGTGTGCGTGTCGGGAAAGGATGCGCCTTTAAATGGGACGTGAGAAGAAATTCTGCAGCGTCGGAAGGAAAGATTTCAAAAGAAAAAGAACGAAAAAAAAAGAAGATCAAAATTGATTAGAAAAAAAAGCATAAACGAAACGGAGCTTATTGCGGGGACGAAAGAAAACAAACAAAGATTGAAGAAGAAGTAAAAGAAAGATTGCGTGCGAAACGCACCACCCCCCCCCCCCCCCCCTCTATTTCCACCGCAAGACATAATTGAGCCGTCCGGGGAAACGAATTTATGAAATACGCCAAGTGCCCAGTGCATCCTCGTGGGCTCGTTGGCTCGTGCGCGCATACACACGTGGCGTGTCCCATTAATATCTCGAGACATCGAAATAACTCGAGAAGAGCGAAGTAAATCGGCAAAATGCCGAGACAGGTGCCGGGTGGATATTCAAACGAGGAGTAAAATCGCAAGGTACCTTTCTCATTCAGTCGACGTTCCCAAGGTCGTCCAAGGTCAAATTTTTATTTTTACGGGGTACACAAAGAACCAACATTTTTTTTTTAACGATTTTTTCAGTGCATTTTTTCAGTCTAGGGGCTTGACTGTAATTTGCAGAGAAGATTCTCCAAAAAATTGGCCGAATCGTGAGAATTATGGGGGCCGGGTTGAAATGCCGAACTTTGAATGATCAGAATGCTGAAAAGTCCGAAAGAATACTACGCCGAATGAATTTTACCGGAAAGACCAAAACTCCGAAAATCTCAACACCGTCAACATAATTCGGCAATGGAAGTTTTCAAAGTTTCAAAATTTTCAATAAATCGACGAATTTTTTCAAGACTTTTTTTCCATTAAGGAGGTTGGAGCGATTTAGTTGAGTCAAATGACGGTTTATTCGTTTTTTTTTCTTCAACGAACCTCAAAAAAATGCATACGAGGCACAGATTTATTCTGTATATGCTAATGTTTTTTTTTTTTTTTTTTTTTTTTTTCAAAAAATAAAATAAAAGGGCAAAATTATGCATTTTTATATTTTTATTACATAAAGTAGAAAAACTTTCGTGGTACTACCAACTTGAAAAAGTATAACATTATCGATGATTATTATGAAAAAACTACGACAACGAATGTTTTGTACAATTCACAATTAAAGTTTGAGTAATTTATAATTATGCCTATTCCGTTGTTAATCCGTTATTAAAAATCAAGCAATGGTTTTGGAAAAATAAATTTGTTTTTAATAAAAAAAAATTAAATTCCGGCAACGCTTCAGTGGATCGATTCGATTTTTTTTGGTACTTGTTACGATCAAACGTGTTACGGAATAAAATTATAGAACATCTTGCGAAAGATTAAGGTTTAAAAAAATAATGTTCCTTGTTTTATTTTTTTTACTATAATCCACTTGGGGTACAATAACGAATTTTTTTTTCATATAATCTTTGGGCACCTTATTAGATGATATAATTTTTTCAAAATGATCGGTTTGGTAAGCCACAGTGAAAAAAAAGAAACAGACTTTATTTATATATTTTAGTTATATATAACTAAAATATATCAATAAAGTGTGTTTCTTTTTTTTTCACTGTGACGTACCAAACCGATCATTTTGAAAAAATTATATAATCTAATAGGGTGCCCAAAGATTATATGAAAAAATTTGCGCTATTGTACCCCAAGTGGATTATAGTAAAAAATAATAAAACGCGGAACATTATTTTTTTTCACACCTTAATCTTTCGCAAGATGTTCTATAATCTTATTTCTTAACACGTTTGATCGGAACAAGTACCAAGAAAAAATCAAATCGATCCACTGTATCTTTTCTGGAAAATTTTTTTTTGTTATATTTAAAAAAAAATAATTTTTCTAAAACCATTGCATTGACGGGGACGAAATTTTCAGAATATTTGTTTGTTTTACAGCTCAGAATATACTCCAAATTTCGCTGACAAAAATGCGGTGGCAATTTTTCGCTACTTACCCGGATATGGCCTTTAACCTTGGATTTTGGCTAACGCTCTAACCTTCTTAAGAAGTGATTTTACGCCAATTTTGAAATTTGTCTAAACAATGCTATACGCTCGGCATCATTTAGAGTCAACTGTGTAGACTTTCGCTGATATGATATCGACGACCTTTGCAATTTCGGAACATTAAAATGACGAATTTTAAACCTTCAGCGCATTCGAAGTTCGGAATTTCCACCCGGCTACTATGTCAAGATCATGCCAGCTAAAGTCTACACAGTTGACTGTAAATGATGTAGAACGTCTAACGTTGTCTAGACAAATTGCGAAATTGACGTAAAATCACTTCTCGATAAAAAAAAAACATTCTTGAAATAATTCGTCGATTTATTGAAAATTTGGAAACTTTTAACACTTCCATAGCCGAATTATTTCAACGGTGTTCAGATTTTCGGAGTTTTGGTTTTTCGTGTAAAATTCTTTCCAAGTTTTGATCTTTCGGGGTGGTATTCTTTCGGAGTTTTAATCGTTCTGATCATTCAAAGTTCGGAATTTCAACCGGGCCCCATCTTGAATTTTGGAATATTAAAATTCGGACTTTTAAATCGTCGAAGCAGTAACATTTTCAATCATATAAATGGATGATTTTTCCATACGTTTATTTCCTCGAAGATAGCAAATCAATAAACTATTTTTGTTATTCGAAAATCAAACTTTTTTTCTACAGCTCGAAATTGCGATAGATTTCAAATTTTCTAAAAATGTATACGGTCGTACAAAGATTTTGTTACACCGGGAGTACATTTTTCGATTCCTCATTACAGCTGAGCCTAATTGCCCGAAGTACCTGCACCGATTGGCTGTCCATCAACGAGGCGAAACTTTCCTCAAATAATAACTGCATTGTTTGTCAATATTTTTCAAGGCAAAAAAAACTCAAACTTGGCAAGACTGTGTATCATTTATGTGTAAAATGCTAACCTCCTTATCCCACTGCAGTCGTGAGAAAAAAATCTTAAACATCAACTTGTTTTTCGGGCTCTTTTCTTCGGCAACCGGAAGTGATTTTTCTCCCACGGCTTATCGTTCCTCGCAACTCGTTATTGCGAGTCTCCATATGGACGTTATCACCAACGATCACCAATCCCACGTGTCAAAATGAGACTGTCACCACGTTCGACTGGAAGCGAACCGATCATTTCTTCGCAACCGTTTTCTTTCCTATCGACCGCAAGTTTTTCCTTTCCACGCTCGACGTTTCCTGCTTCACCGACGACGACGAGAGAACACGCCAACGAGAGTATCTCTTCCCCTCCAGTGTGCATTGCGGGGCAACGAGCGAGCGAGACTCAACGCCGAGTGCAAAACTTTTACTCGCCACTTTACCCACCACACGGCGATCCGACTTATCATCATATCCCGGTCGGAAAGAAACGCGTGAAAAGCAGGAAAAATTTTGATCGAAAACAAAAAAAAAATCGGATACAAAAGCGAGCGATGCAATAACGGGCAGTTTTGCACGAGGTTGAAGTTTGCATCGTTGGAATGCATAGAAAATTAACGCGGTATCCCATGTAGGGTGACCGGTAGTGGCCAATGATTAGCCGATGCTCGACACCAAGCTTGCCAACATTGGCACTCGAGCTTGGCCCGATCATCGACCGAACCTTGGATGATAAGAGCGGCCCGATATTCGCAATCAATATTGGCCCTAGAATGGCTTATGAGAATCGGCCGAGCATCGCGTAGGAGTTCATTCGAGAATCGGCCAATAATAAGCCCCCTCAAGATTGCCATTATTGGCACTCGAGCTTGGCCCGATTATCGACCGAGTCTTGACGGATAATTGTGACCCAATATAGATCACCAAAATTGGTCCTACACTGCCAAAAAAAAAATTAATTATTTTTGTATTGTAATTCGTCATTACCTGGTCTTTCGAAATGATTAGCACGAAGAAAATATTTCACCCATATGGGGCTCGAACCTTGAACTTCCCTACTCATAGCCAAACACGCTGCCCCTATGCTACCGAGAGCTTGTGACATTTGAATCGCAGATATGGCATAAGACACTAAATGGATTCTCATCAATATTTGTATCACATAAACTATATCAATTAGTTAATATCATTGTGATAATTAGAGAGTGTTATCGAATGACATGTTATAGAATTTTCAAACCTAACCTATATATATAATTCCTCTCTCTCCACCTTCTCTACCCCCACAACCCGGTAATATGTGTGTTGCAATAAAGACAGACCATTAGTTCATTAGTTCAAGTTTAATTTGAATAAATAAATATATTTAAAATGAATAATTCCAATAATGGAATGCAATAGGAAAAATTTGATTTCACGAAAAATCTAGTTAATTCAAATAAAAAATAAATAGACGCGGTTAGTTAATATTAATAGAATTTTTCTGTCAGTGTAGGATGGTTCATAAAAATCGGCAGAATATCGCGTATAAGCTCGTTCGAGATCGGCCAGCAATGAGGTCATTGATTTGGTAGTATATTTGTTAAGAATAATATCCAATGGACTCGTGAAAAGTATTTATCTCGTCTCTCAATGACTTCAACGCGAAACAATGAATCGTCAATATACGAATTGCGGTTCGATCATGCGTTACTTGGCCGAACATTGGCCTCGTATCGGCAAAAACATGATTGGCGAGTCTTTACTTCGCCAAACATCGACCTCGTATCGATAAGCCAATGATTAGAGAGCCTATATTTGGCCGAACATTGTCCTCGTATCGGCAAACCAATGATCGGCGAGTCTATACTTCGCCAAAAATCGGCCTCATATCGATAAACCAATAATGAACAAGTCTATACTTGGCCGAACATTGGCCTCGTATTGGCAAACCAATGATTGGCCAGTCTATACTTCGCCAAACATCGGCCTCGTATCAACAAGCCAATGATTAGCGAGTCTACGTTTGGCCGAACATTGGCCGCGTATCGGCAAACCAACGATTGGCGAGTCTATACTTCGCCAAACATCGGCCTCGTATCGACAAGCCAATGATTAGCGAGTCTATATTTGGCCGAACATTGGCCTCGTATCAGCAAACCAATGTTGGCTAGTCAATAATCAGCCGTGCATTGGCGTACAATTGGTTAATCGATCATCGTCCCGTCAACATTGGTCCAAGTATTGGCCGTTACGGTTCGATTGGCGAAACCTCCATGGGTACCCCCACTTGTAGCGCCAAAAAAGGCCTTTTTCATGAATTTTTTTGACGAAAACTACAAAACTTTTTTAATCGATCAATATACCATCTTAAAGAACACATCTTGAAGAACTTTCAGTAATTTTTTTATTGAAAAATATTACATTTTTTAGTGGCAAATAGCCGTTAATGAAATAATGTTTTTATATACACGGTTTGCGGTGACCAACATTGCGGCGAAATGGATAATCTGAAAAAAAAAAATCCGGATGGATTTAGTCAAATATAAGTATAAACTAGTCTTTAATCGAAGGATTTTGAAAAATATTCATTTTTCACAAAATGGCGGACAGTCAAAGTTAATGGTTCGATTTTAACGAAAAAACGGCCGTTTTTTGGCTATAAAACGGCCATTATTTTTTCGAAAAAAAAAAAATCGAACGATTAAAGACTACATTTTTATGTATTAAATAAGCCTGGAAGTTTCAAGAAGATCGGTTCATTAGTGTTCGAGTAATCTTGGTCACCGACTTCAGAAATGCCATTTTGAGAAAAACGCGTTTAAAGTTTCAATTTCCGGTCGTTTACACAACGGATTCTTCTCTTTCAACGCTCATATCTCAGTCAATTTTTTTCGCATCGACTTGAAATTTTCAGGACATATTCTCAGATACTTATACTTCAAAAAAATGCAATAAAAAAATCGATTTTTTCAAAATCGCAAGTGGGGGTAACCCCTTAATTCTTCTTAATTGCTTAATTTTTTTCTCACCTATTTAGACTGCCAAAATCCCTCAAACGTTTTCGCGTATTCTTATGAGAGATTTATAACCTCAATTTCCCAAAAAAGAGGCTTTGGGTGATCATAAAAATGAAGAACAAAAAATCGTTGCGTTCCAGCGATGCAAAGTTCAACGTCATCAGTTTTGCGGTGAGTCTGTTCTGCTCTTTTTTTTCCCTACGGCTTCACTTTCGGCCCTTTACGGCGTCCCTATATTGCCGCGGAAAAATCCTCGCATCGGCACTGCCGAAATAAATATCCCGGTTGGCCGGGGATTATTGTTTCGCGCACGGTCCAACGAGTTCGATGTATAATACGGCTGATTGATTTTTTTTACCAACCCGCTCTCTTCCAGCGCTGCAATCTCGATATACGTGTATATGTATGGGATATTCCACGCCATTTCAGCTAGCCCGTGATCCAGACCATTTACGATTTTCCAGATTTTTTTTGCAAAATTGTACCCCATGAAAAGAATATCCACACCAATTTTTAGATTTTTGTCTCTTCTCTTTTAGGAATCGTAATTTTCCAAAAAAAATGTCGTTTTCAGAAGTTTTGGAAACGTTTAAACGCTGATAACTCGTGAACTAATTGAGATATCAACAAATGGCACTATATAATTTATTTATTTTTCTCATTTTTGAGCTTTATTTTTATTTCTTCAATTATCAAGGTCAACGTTTTTTTGCTTCTAAAGTGAAAACTATATTTTTTAGTTACCAATCAATTAAATCAAAAGAAGAAAGCCTTCTTTAGATTTAAAAAAAAAATTATCTAAAATAGAGTGACCTATTCTATGATTTTTAAGGATAGTCTCATCGTGGCCCCATTTTTTCTTCTCTTTTATTCGTATTTATCATATTTTTTTAACGATTCTTATCGTCTTAATGTCCAATAATGCTATTGACGATTTCGTGATTTCCAATTCGGCTTCGACAGGCCTGAAACGGTTTATTTTTCATTAGAACTGAATTTAACACCAACAAAAAGTGATTTCGATTTTTTTTCTTTCTTCAACTTCAGCACAATTGAAAGATAAACCGTTTCAGGCATGTTGAAGCCGAACTGGAAATCACAAAATCATTAATAGCATTATTGGACATTAAAATGATGCAAATCGTCTAAAAAATATGATTAATTCGGATAACAATAGAAAGAAAAATGGGCCCACGGTGAGACTAGTCTTGAAAATTATATAATGGGTCACTCTGTTTTAGAGAATTTATCGAAAAAATAAAAATCAAATCATTTCTTCGTTGAATAGTTTTTACTTTAAAAACAAAACAAAAACGTTAACATTAATAATTGATGATTTTTCAACGAAAGTATGCTTTAAAATGAAAAAAAAAAAAATGATACAGTGCCATTTGTCGATATCTCAATTAGTTCAGGAGTTATCAGCGTTTAAACGTTTCCAAAACTTCTATAATCGCCATTTTTTGGAAAATTATAAGTCCTAAAAGTAAGGAGATAAAAATCTAAAAATTGTTGTGGATATTCCGTTCATGGGGTACAATTTTACAAGAAACAATCAGGAAAACCAAAAATCGTCGGCGTTACGGGCTGGCTAAAAGGACGTGGAATATACCATATACGCGCGCGCGCGCGTGTGTGTGTGCGTGTGCATGGAAGCGCGCACGTGTGTGTGTCGTATATACAGCCGAACTAATGTAGCGCATACTCGAGGCTACGTATGCATGTATGTATATAGGGAAAAATCAGGGCGCGCTGGGAAAGTCACTACAACCTCGAAATAGGATTCCAATTGTTGTGCGGATTTTCATGGCCAGCCACAGATGTATCGCAAGAGAATTGAACCGGGACATGCGGCAGGATTTTTTTTGTTTACTTGTTCCTCGTTTACTCCACAATGAAAAAAATAAATAAATAAATGAACACACACACACACACACACACACACACACACACACATATATATATATATATATATATATATATATACATATACATTTTCAATACATTTATTAATAATGTATCGAAATAACATTATTAATAAATAATAAATATTAATAAACGTATCATTTTCTGTTAATTATATATATATATATATATATATATATATATATATATATATATATATATATATATATATATATAATTAACAGAAAATGATACGTTTATTAATATTTGTTTTTTAAGGATGGAAATTGTATCGCTGAGTAAACATTAATAAAGGTATTGAAAATGTATTATTTGCCGTTAATTAATACAAACTTATGGAAATGTCCGATTGCTCTTCAATATATATATATATATATATATATATATATACACACACTATCGGCTGAAAACCGGCATTACCGGACACTTAAGATAATTGCGAAACTTTCGATCACTGGATAATTGCCAAATAATGTTAAAATAATATAGTTCATTTAATTTATTATTTTACGAAGATATTATATAGCTCTGCATAATTAATTATACTATTCTAATATGATTTTGCAATAATCCAAAATGATCGAAAGTTTGGCAATTATCTGAAGTGTCCGGAAACTTTTGGCTGGTAGTATATATATATATATATATAACATAATTTATAAATTGCTAAAATTATTATCTCAATGGACCACCTCATTCGACGTAACCAGAAAAAAAAAGATGCGAAAATAAATCTTACCTCCGGCGATTGGACGCAAAGGGCCTATTATGACAAAAGACGTATGTCAATTGACAGACACGGATCGAAAGCACAATTGTCTCTTCATCAGCAGGACGTGACGTGCAAATGGTATCGATAACGAAAGCCGGGAAACTATATCTATATTTGTCACCGTGACAGCTTAGTCGGCCCTTAAATAAGCTTCCTCATTGAGCCAAGATAGTATATGAGCTTTCGCCTTCTGTCTGTATACATATTGGATCTGCGACGAACGGCACCCATCTCACCGGACCCTCGTCGCCCTTTACCTATTCTTCGTACCCACCAACCGCCCAACACCCGGCAATCCTTCCTTCTTGTTCCTGCGCGGACCCTCGGCCAATGTTTACCGCCAGTCACCTCTTGCAGAACGTGCCGACGTCGTTCAATCTTGCTTTCACGCCCTTCGAGCTTCCCCCCCCCCCCCCCCCTCGTCATCACTTCTTGCGATTACTATTGCTCTTATTATCACATTATTATGTTTATTATTATTATTATCCTTCTTTCGCCCTTATCACGATTATGTATATTTTACACATTATGATGTTTTAACCCATGTGCGGGGGATGAAAGTGGGGGGGGGTCTTTGCGCAAAGAGAGCCTCGGAAAAAGGGGATGAAAGGATTGAAGGTACCGTGTGGAAGGGTGCATCACACGTATGGGCACACACGTAGAGCTCTTTCTCTCTCTTCCTCTCCCTTCTCACTCCCCACATTCCCGCAAAAGCGAAGAGTACCCCCGCCCCCCTTCGGCGTGAAACACATTCCGCAAGAGTTCAGCGTGCGGTGCTCGGGGGTGTTAGTCCTCGCCATGATGCATTGCCGGCAGCTACAACGAGCAAAGCCTCCCCAAGTTGCCCCCCCCCCCCAAACCCGCGCGTCGCCAGGCTTCGCGACGCGAATAAAGGGCGGACCGGGGCGGGGGGGGGGGTAGGGCTCACGGCAAAAAGCGGGATCCCAAGAGCCGGAAACACGTTGAATCCGACATGAAAACGGCGCGGCGACACGCCTAGGGCGCTTTTCCTCTCCAAGGGAGGTTAAAAAAAAGTGTGTGTGAGGGTGCGCGGGGGCGCCGTGACGTCGGGGAAAATAGAGACGAAGGGGGGGGGCACAGAGAACGCGCAATGTCCACGTGGAGTCATAGACGCAGGGCCCTCAAGGGCACAGGGGGAAAAAGACCAAAGTTGGAAAATGGCCATGGGGGTTTTTAAGGGTCTGGGGTGGAGATTTTGCGATCGAGATAAATATGATATTTAATGACGTTGAATTTTTCATTCCTCTTTCCTTGATTTTTATCAATTCCCGAAACCTTTTTTTCGTAAATTGGGGTCGTGTATTTTTAATATGAATACATGGAAACGTTTGAGGAGATTGGAGCGATTCAGTTGAGTCAAATGACGGTTTATTAATTTTTTTTCTTTTTTCAATGAACCTCAAAAAAATGCATACGAGGTACAGATTTATTCTATTTGTGCTAATTTTTTAAAATATATAATTAAAGGGCAAAATTATGCATTTTAACATTTTTATTACGTAAAGCAGAAAAACTTTTGTGTTTCCTACCAACTTGAAAAAGCATAACATTATCGATGATTATTATGAAAAAAAAAAAACTACGGGAACGAATGTTTTATACAATTCACACTGAAATTTTGAGTAATTCACAATTATGCCTATTCATATTTACGTCACGAGATTATGGTCCATGGTTTACGATGGGCAAGATGAGGATTTTTTTTTTAAATGTTGACAAAGCTTCAGTTTGGGTTAATCCGTTGTTAGAAATGGTTTATCTTGGTGCTAAATAACAATAATAATTACATAACCTTTAGTGTAAAAGTCTTGCCCGTCTAACCGCACGTTAAATTACATACATTAGACTATTTTTTATCTCTGGTGTTTGGTGGTGAAAAAAGTTCAAAAAATTCGTAAACACTCGGTATAGTGTAAACAATAACATGTATTTTTTTCATTAAATTTAACCTTGCAACAGCGCAAATCGGCCAAACAAATTTGAGTGTTAAGAAGAATTAATTCTCCTTGCACCCCAACAATGTAAACTTCAACCCTTCGAAAAGTGACAAACAGTATTTACCAGAAAAGAAAAGTGAGCGTACTGTAAGATAAATCTATATCGAGTTCAACAGAATAAAGATAATTAAATTCTGAGTACGAATCACTCCTGAAAAGAACTTTTTTTCAATGGAATAAAATTACATCCCGAGTAGAAATTGTGCTAGACTGTTTGAGAGCGACGACCTAGTGACTGGCTCGCCCAATTGAGCTCATACGAACTGACCAATAGTTGCCTATGAGCTAGTAATATTGTGAATGTTTTGTTATCCAGCCCTTGTCTAGTCACTGACCAGCAGACCTTGGTCACAAATGACAAAGTGAGGTTATGTGACTACGAGCGATTGGCTCATGGCTGGCTAAGCAGCGCGAGTTGCAGATGGCTTTGGGGACGGAAAAAAAAATCCTGACGGAGGTACCACGCGATGACCTAGCCAACACCAGCCAACTGCGGCCGCACCAGCCTAAATAAATGATCGGACGAATACAATTCGAGGTTATGTAATTCTATGCGATTATCGCTCTCAATGCAAACGAAATTATGTCATTAATCCGATAATGTTATTTGCATTTGTTAATCCACCCATTTTTCAATAACCCAGAATTCCAGAAAATTAAGAAATTAACCAAGTAGAACTGGCTCACTGGACAACTCCACAACTCATCACCCAGGGGTGTCCCGGGATCAAGATCACGTTAAGGGTCAGCGTTTGTCTGATATAATTTTAAATTGAATCAATATATCTACGGCGCAAATATCTTAACAGTAATTAGTGAATAACGAAGGATATCGTAAAAGGGTGCCATAACGTAAATAATGTGCAAAAAATGTACGAAAACACACACACACACATATAACCGCATTTTTTTAAATCTAGTCACCTAATTTTTTGTTCCCAGTCACTGGACAACCAAAGCGTTACAAGGCTGGGTAATCAGTGGCTAAAAAGGCTAATGACGATTCGAAATGGCTAACCGATGGTGTCGAGACTGGGGCGTTGTCCCATTTAACATACATCTTTGATCATTTTTTTTCTCAATGACGGGATGCACGAAACAAGTTTCTCACGACTGTTTCATATTCGAAATTTCATTATCTCCATTCTGCTATACTTCAAATAGAATTTTGATTTTTTCCAGGATACTTATTTTGTTCCAACAAATATTACGCGTCACAAAAATATGCTATATACTTTTTTGAGAAGGACTTGAAATGCCATTGAAAATCATAATTTTCTCGGTAGCGAAATCTCCGCGCCAGACCCCCTGGAAAAGCACATGGCCACCTTATGATTATCGTCGTGTATATGCACACACACATACACACACAATAATCACAAAATGCAATAACACAATACGCGCAGGTGCAACTAAAATATACAGCAGCTATAAGAATTATTATTGCAGTACGTTCCATTTGTGTGAGAGAACGAACAGGTGCTAGAGAACGCATCTCGTTTGAACTGAAATGTGCAAATTTCTATATACACACAAACCAGTGTTTATATATATATATATATTATATATATGTTTGTTTGTGTGTATGGAAAATGTGCATAGTATATCAGATCGCGATAAGCGGAAAACCGCAACACAGAACGACGCAGAGGAGGTAGCACACAGCCGCGAATTACGAGAGACCGAGGATTATTAAATTAATTAATCGGACCAATTACGATCGTCGTGGAGGATAGTCACGCGCATAGTAGAATCTCTTCACCGTGTAATATCCCAGTCCGCAAATTCCACTATACATATGTATGAACGCACACAGAGGTAACAAACGTGTGCACAAATGTGTACGTACATATATACGTCGAAACATTTATACCGAGATGCACTCGAGATCCCGAAGACAATGCACCGTTATGCACGCCATTCACGAATACCACGTATGATTCATAAACAGTTAGGATTTTTTTTCCGACCGGAAGAAAGAAGATCGTTGCATTATATACGCGAACGAATAAATCGTTGAGGGAAAAGGAATCCTTTTTTTTTTGTTCGCCTTCCGAGAGAATTAACGAGCTCGCCATTGGGATTCGAATTACATCGAGTTTATCACGCGAGTGTGGATTTTGGGGTATGACCGTCCGATGTGACATTCACGGCGTTGATTGTTGGGATTTTTATTACTAGGGAATATATGGACGCGAAGAGCCCTATTTCAAGCAATGCCATGATACGTTGGGGTTAACAATTTGCCGAGTAATTTTTCTCGAAAAAAAAAAAAAAAAAAAAAAAAAAACATTCACATAGCCGCATAAGTCCAACGGCATCCCCCAAGTCTGTCAAAATCCGTTTTCAAACTCTGGTTACGAGCCTCAATTGGCCAACCTTCATAATTAAACAACGGAAAAATAAAAAAAAATAGTTGACCTTATATGGTAGGTTTTAATAAATAACGAAAAACACGTACCATCCAGTTTTTGAAAAATCTAATCAGGGGCCTACGTACAAAGCAATAAAGGGAGTGTGACAGGCGTGTTACATTGTGTCGTAATATTCCTTTATGATGTGTGGAAAGCTTTAAGGCCTTAAGCCACAGTAACGCGTATAAAATCATGTGCGGATTTAACAATTTTTTTTTTTCGTATGAAAAAGTGATTTATTCATAAAATTAATTACACGTCTATTTAGTATGGATGTCAAGCTGTGGGGATAATTTTTTTTTTTCGATGTCCAAAATGGTCGACTACTGGAAACTTCTCGAAACAGCTTTTTTCCAATTGGCGTGACAAATAACTTCAACAATTTTCACTCGATTTACTTCAAAGGCCATAGCCGGGTAAGTAGGGAAAAATTGCCCCCGGCATTTTTTCCACCGAAATTTGGAGTATATTCTGAGGTATAAAAAAAAACAAATTTTCTGAAAATTTCATGCCCGTCAACGCAATGGTTTTAGAAAAATGATTTTTTTTTAAATACCAAAAAAAAAAATTTCCGGAAACGGTACAGTGGATCGATTTGATTATTTTTTTGGTACTTGTTCCGATCGAACGTGTTACGAAATAAAATTATAGAACATCTTGCGAAAGATTAAGGTTTGAAAAAAAAATAATGTCGCTTGTTTTATTATTTTTAACTATAATCCACGTGGGGTACAATAGGGAAAATTTTTTCATATAATCTTTGGGCGCCTTATTAGATTATATAATTTTTTCAAAATGATCGGTTTGGTACGCCGCAGTGAAAAAAAAAGAAACACACTTTATTGATATATTTTAGTTATATAGATATATAACTAAAATATATCAATAAAGTATGTTTCTTTTTTTTCACTGTGGCGTACCAAACCGATCATTTTGAAAAAAATATATAATCTAATAAGGTGCCCAAAGGTTATATGAAAACATTTTCCCTATTGTACCCCAAGTGGATTATAGTAAAAAATAATAAAACAAAGAACATTATTTTTTTCAAACCTTAATCTTTCGCAAGATGTTCTATCATTTTATTTCGTAATACGTTTGATCGGAACAAGTACCAAAAAAAATCAAATCGATCCATTGTACCGTTTCCGGAATTTTCTTTTTTTTTGGTATTTGAAAAAAAATTTGGATTAATCGAATTTCGGATTAATCGAAAACTTTTCATTTTACGAACGGTTATAACGAAATTTTTCACTGAAAATTCATTTCTTATGTTCAAATACCTACAACTTTTGAATGAAACAATATTTTTTTATTTCCGTACGTACTTCTCTAGGTATTCTAATGTAGATTGACGAGAATTTTTGTTTTTTGTTCTCCGTCAAAAAATTGTGGATGCTAAAAAAAGATAACAAAAGAAAATATTAGTAGTCGGCCATTTTGTACATCGAAAAAACAAATCTAACACCTTGATATTCATACTAAATAGATATGTAATTAATTTGATGAGTAAATGACTTTTTCATACGAAAAAGAATTGTTAAATTCGCATATGATTTTATACCCGTTAATTTGGCCTAAGGTCATAAAGCCGTTGTTTTGCTTGCTATTGCACTAATTGCATGCCACGTCAAACTTTTCACACACCGTTTGTCGTTTTCTATTTTTTTTTCTTTCGATTTTCACCAATTTCACGCACACTCGAATCCTGCAATCTCGCGATAAGTGAAGTTTAAACAAACTTAAAAAAGCCATACACGGTGTGTTAGCCATCGTGTGACTTTAATTTTAAAAAAATTAAATATCAATAAGGGATTTTGAGAGGTGGTTGATGGTTCGTTACAGAACTATTACAAGATGATACGAAGGGATGAAAATTACGGCTGAGGTACAACCGTGCAAAGTTTCGCCCTCTCGCAAAACCAGCTATGCGGACCTTGGAAAATAAATCTTTTCACGTTTCGGCTTCTCCAAAATCGCCCTTTCGACCAAAGCACTACCAGTTGCGCTTATTTTGCGTTAAAGGGATTCCGCTTTCGAATGGATTTCGACCCGTCCGGCTGGGACCACTCACCAATGCGTTGGATCGTCCCAAAGTCGGCCGGCCGGATTTGGCAATTTTCCTGAGTATACTGCAATGTCCATTTTCGGGTGGACTTTTCGGGCAGAAGAAATTGCGGCATCGGGACGGTTCCAAGATGATTCTCCAAGTTTGTCAAAATCCTTTTAGGAAAGGGGGTTATAAATCCCAATTGGTTACATATCGGCGGAGATATGGCCGAGCAAAAATTGCGGTTTTGGCGTTTTTACGCAGTGAGAGCGGATAGCGGAAAAAATTGAAGAAAAAAATCGATGGTAATTATGCAGTATGAGGACTTTTCCGAAAAATGACGGGAAACATTTTCTTCACCGTCAACTTGTTTATTCCATTACATTGAGTGATATTCGGTCGGGGGAGGCTGACATTTTCCATTAATTCCATAAGTTATGGGGTTTTGAAGTTCGCGAAAACACATGATAAAATAGAGAATTTTTTAAATATTTCGACGCCTAAATTGGGGAGTTTGTTTGGGTTCGTTTGTTTGGGTTGGCCCTTAGGAAACACGTAGTTATTTAGCAACAACAAACAAGAGGCCTCGAAATATTACCTGTTTCCGGAAACAGGGCAGCTGTGGTCACGAAATCAAAACATATACATTGTTAAACTTCGTAATACACTATCTATAAGGAAACACGTAGCTGTTTAGCAGCGCTTCAAAATATTACATGTTTCTGGAAACTTAAAAACCCCATAACGTATGGAATTAATGGGAAATGTCAGCCTCCCCCGACGGAATATCACTTACTATAATGGAATAATCAACATCGTGGCGAAAAAAAAAATTCCCGTCGTTTTTTGGAAAAGTCCTCATACTGCTTAATTACCAAATTGATTTTTGGATTTTCAATACCCAGTCCGATATAAAATTCATCTCTAATTGCGAAATCTCCAGTCTCGTCCCCTAAAAATCATAATTGTATAGAAATACGAGGGTGGGGTGAAAAGTTTCCGGCCTGACCAAGAAAAACGATGTTTTAAATTTTTTTTTTTTGCTTTATTTTTCAACATAATCTCCATCAACACTGATACATTTCTCATAACGGTATTCTAAATTAGTTATACCAGTTTTAAACGTAGATTCGTCAAGCTCCTCAAAATACTGATTAACAGCTTCGATAACTTCTTCGTTGCTCTTAAATGTTTTTCCGCCAAGCCATTTTTTGAAGTTAGGAAACAGGTAATAGTCGCTGGGGGCTAAGTCTGGAGAGTAGGGAGGATGCGGCATCAATTAAATCTTCAATTCGTGGATTTTGGACATGGCAACAATCGACGAATGCGCTAGTGCGTTATCGTGATGAAACAAAACTTTTTTCTTCGCCAAATGAGGTCGTTTAATTTGCACCTCGTGCTTCAAACGTTGCAATAACTCTGCGTAGTATTGACCAGTGATAGTCTTACCCTTTTCAAGGTAATTAATGTATATAATTCCTCTCGCATCCCAAAAACCAGTAGCCATAACCTTGTTTGCCGATAAAATTGTTTTTGCCTTCTTTGGGGTTGGTTCCCCTTTTCCAACCCACTGTTTTGACTGTTCTTTCTTTTCAGGAGTGTAGTGGTGGACCCATGTCTCATCAACAGTTGTGAATCGACGCAAAATTTCGTTTGGATTACGCCTATATAGCGCCAAATTGTCGGTAGAAGTGGTTTTTCGAAGCAGTTTTTGGTCGAGCGTTAGCAAACGCGGCACCCACCTTGCACACAGCTTTCCATGTTCAAATGGTTGTGCAAAATATTTCGCACACGTTCAGCTGACATCCTACAGGTCTCAGCTATCTCATGCACTTTCAACCTGCGGTCTTCCAACACTATTTTATGGATTTTTTCAATCATCTCTGAAGTTGTGACTTCAACGGGCCGTCCTGAGCGAGGCACGTCAGAGGTGCTCACACGATCCATTTTAAATTCAGAAACCCACTGCTTAATAATTGAATATGATGGGGAGGAGTCTCCTAGTGCTGAATCCATCTCTTCTTTTATTTGTTTTGGTGTAAAACCTTTCAAATGGAAGTATTTGATGACAGCACGTTTTTCCAATTTTTCCATTTTTACGAAAACAACGGAAGCGTCTCGCGCAATGTGCTCTCAAACGCAAACTAACGTAGCGATTGGGCTGAAACTGTACATACAAGCTCGGTAGGAATGGTACTGTAGGACGCCGCTCCAAAACTAGACCTAGTGGCGCCATCTCTTGGTCAGGCCGGAAACTTTTCACCCCACCCTCGTATTCCCGAAAACAGCTTATTTTCGGCAAAACCATAAAAGTGTGTGTTATGTCTACACCTTGTTGTGCAACCCCTGCTTAGACCTTGTTGCACAGGTGCCAGTGAATTCTCTCATGAATTGTATAACACGTGGTGATTTTTTCTCACGGATAAACTGCTCAAAATACAAGAGTAAACAAGGAAATGACGTTGGAGTGTGCCTTGTTAAAATGCAACGATATTTTTCTATTTTTCTGTATTGCTATCATTACCCGAAGTTTTTTTTTTGCAAATTGAGGTGATAAATTAATAATGAGAAAACATAGAAACGTTTGACCGATTTTCACCGTCAAAACGACCAAAAAAATGCGCAATTGAGAAAAATTAATTTTCGTTGCAATCCAACGATGCAAACCTTAACGGAGACTTTGTCCCTGAAATTTAGCGGGAGATGTCAGCGGCTCAACGTGAGCAGCTAGAAGAAGCGGGAGGGATGCCTCTATGGACCAGGCATTGCCGATTAGCGGTAATTATAAACACATTTGTCCAAACACATTACAAAACTTTAAACGCGTTTTTCTCGAAAACACGTTTTTAAAATTGGCTGACATTCTCCTGACCGCTGTAATTAACATATCGACCTGAAATTTCGAGAGCATACTCAGAAAATACGCCTTCACGGAATGACGAATCGTTTTTTCGATAGATACATTTTCGCATTTATTATTTATCTTTTTATGCGAATAAAAAACGCAAAAATTCGATTTTTCTTAAATTGCCGCCATTTTCCGAAATTTGTACTAAACGAAAAAGCCATCCGTCATTCCATGGCCAAAGGGTCACAGATTGATAATATGCTTTGAATTTGTGTTTCAGATCAACAAAGAGGGGGCAGTGATGTCAGCCGTTTACCTCCCGCGATTTGAGGACCTGTTTTCGCGGAGCTGCAACGACCGCCATTTTGGTTTTTTCTTTTTCAAAAAAAAATTTTTTTCACGTTCTGTATATCATGAATAAAAGCAAGAAAAAACCGCACTCAAAGAGCTTTACTCGTTTCCTTTTAAAAAAAAATAAAATGTTAACACCTGAAATATGGCACTCCAAGGACAATGTCTCCCTTAAAACATCATCGAGATGAGTTTCCGCGGCTGCTGTTCCGGATACGGAAAGCGCGAAGGGAGGGGGGAGCTGCTCTCTATTATCGGCAATCGTGCAAGCGAAATCACGATACCGTGTATATTCCAAACCAAATCGGCCCATGGAAATATCTCCTGAATTTCTCTCGGCCCGAATCCACCAAATTTCGCGTATATTGCGCCCTACTCCATCGAATCCCGACAAAGGGCGCAATCGTACGAACGACTCAAGGGCGTATGTGCGTCTAGGGGGTTACCCTATGCCGAGCCCTTGCCCTCCCGATCGCGGCGCACCAGCCGACGGTTTATCGGTAATCGCGTATACAACAGAGCCAGCAACCACTTTATATTTATATATACATGCGCGGTCGTTACAACTGCAAGTAGTAACGACCGCGCTGCGTCAGCCGCGCACGCAACGCTCTCCCGCAAATAACGACGACAAAAGCTGGCTCATTCCGCATATTAGAGTCGAACGTTGCCCGCAAAGGCCCGTGCATTATTTTCAATCACATCTGTCGCTTGCTAGATATGACAAATTGTATGGCGTTTGAAGTTTCCATTGTAGGAACGCAACGAAAATTTTTCTCGATTTTTTCATTGCTTCATTTTTATTACAAGCGAAATTATTTTTTTGCCGCAGCTTTTGGTTATACATTTTTGAGAATCCTTGCAAAAAATGTACGACCAAAAGCTTGCGGCAAAAACATTATTTCGCCAATGATAAAAATGAAGCAATGAAAAAATCGAGAAGAACTTTCATTGTATTCCTAAAATGAAAACTTCAACACCATACAATTTGTTTATAGGGATTCTTCGACACCATATATTTTTTATGAGGATTCTTAAAAATGTCTCCGTGATTTTCAGGTCCTAATTGTGCGGAAAAAAATACGGGAGTACGAAAAAAAAAATCAATTTTCGTTGCGTTCCAATAATGCGAACTTCAATAGCCTTAGATTATATATTTTTACTTTTACATAACTGATATATAAAAATATCATTAATTTATATTTCTTACGTATTCGCGCGTCATTGTTATTAATAGCATTAATACATTGATAATTATTAACGACAATAATAATCATTGAATATGTGAACACACACATGTATGTATGTATGTATTTATGTACGTATATGTATATAAAATATGCAATCAATGTGTTCAATTCGTTTGCTAATCGGTATAATATCAAATATATAGTATATTTTGGTATTGTAAATATATAGGTATTGAAGTTTGCATCGTTGGAATGCAACGAAAGTTCTATTTTATATTTATTATTGTTTTATATAACTTTCTTATTTTTATTATTACTAGAAATTCCTTTTTTTTTGCATACTTACGTTGTAAATGTCTGAATGAACTTTTTTTAAAATAATTAAGAGTTTTTTGTAGGCAGAATTGAGCGAAAGAAAAAAAAATCCTAAGTATCCATTTCCATTGCACTCTAACCATGCAAACTTCAATTCCGCATATGTATTGCGGAATTGCATTTTTTCACTCGTGCACTTATGATAATAATTATGCATATAAGTTCAATGGCTGTGAAGTGAATTTGGAGAAAAAAATTTGTTTTTCGTTTCGCTTGTGAAATACCGCGATTATCTACGTCTTCACTTCTACATTTTTTGTTGTTGTTGAAAAAACCACTCCTTAAATTTAAGCTTAAGCAAAAGGGAGGTAAGTCGAACATTCCGAGAAGCAGTCACCAAGATCGGATACGCGTCGCATTTATTTCACCCCCATCCACCATCGCTCCGTTTCCGATATTTTGCAGCACTTGTGTGTTTACCCGTAAGAGAATCACACCGGGATATAAAAATTCAACGTCGTACTTGCTGGCTGGGTACAAGCACCACCGCCAAGAGAGAAAATATTTTCACTCGCCCCGGTCATGGTACCCCGATAATAATGCCAATAGTGGTAACGGATATATATATATATATATCCGTTACCGCTATTGGCATTATATATATATATATATATATATATATATATACGAGCAATTGGACAATTTACGGAGAAATTGAAAAGAGAGCGAAATTATCGGTGATGTGTAGGAACTCAGAGGACGAAAGAGGTTTTTCTACCTCGCCCCGTTCCATTGCCGTCTCTACCCACTGCCCAAGAGTCTCGAGAATATAATGGTTCGATTGAGCCTCTCGGGGAGGTTGTACCGCGCCGTGTTTTATTTCGCTGGAGAATTTTTATTTCCTCGAGTCCACGACTAGCGCGCGCGCGCGCTTTATTTTCTTTTTCCCGGAGATCTCTCGGACTTTTTTTTTTTCTGTGTGTGTCTGTACGTATGTGTGTATATATATATAATTTGTAGAGTTCTGCTGTCGGTAGACATCGCGACGTCAGACGCTGTTCACGGCGATTCGTTCTGACACCTGCTGGAGTCATAAAAAGCGTCTCTCGACTCTCGATCATCGAGAGATTTCGTGGCTGAACGATCGAGCAACACAAAGATACGACACCGCGCCGCACTTCTCGTTTTTCTCCGACTCTTTACTGAACTTTGAGTTTTGGGCTTTTTAGTAAGTTGGATACTTGGTGTTATTATTAGCAAACTTAAATACGTAAACTTTCCCGTGAAATTGAGGTGTCAGACGACACGTTGTGGTGGACTCGGAATCTCTTGGACGGTTCAGTGGACTCGAAGACTTAGACTTTTTAGTGAGCTTGGACTTGACTCTAGACTTTTTAGTGTACTGGGAAACACTTAGGCTTTGTAATGAACGTGAGGACTTGGGCTTCGTAGTGAACTTAAGGGGTTACCCCCACTTGCGATTTTGAAAAAATCGATTTTTTTTTACTGCATTTTTTTCAAGTATAGGTATCTGAGAATGTGTCCTGAAAATTTCAAGTCGATCCGAACAAAATTGACCGAGATATGAGCGTTGAAAGAGAAGAATCCGTTGTGTAAACGACCGGAAATTGAAACTTTAAACGCGTTTTTCTCAAAATGGCATTTCTGAAGTCGGCGACCAAGATTACTCGAACACTAATGAAGCGATCTTCTTGAAATTTTGCAGGCTTATTTAATACATAAAAATGTAGTCTTTAATCGTTCGATTTTTTTTTTCGAAAAAAATGGCCGTTTTATAGCCAAAAAACGGCCGTTTTTTTTCGTTAAAATCGAACCATTAACTTTGACTGTCCGCCATTTTGTGAAAAATGAATATTTTTTAAAATCCTTCGATTAAAGACTAGTTTATACTTATATTTGACTAAATCCATCCGCATTTTTTTTTTTTGATGATCCACTTCGCCGCAATGTTGGTCACCGCAAACCGTGTATATAAAAACATTATTACATTGACGGCCATTTGCCACTAAACAATGTAATATTTTTCAATAAAAAAATTACCGAAAGTTCTTCAAGATGTGTTCTTTAAGATGGTATATTGATCGATTAAAAAAGTTTTGTAGTTTTCTTTGAAAAAATTCATGAAAAAGGCCTTTTTTGCGCTACAAGTGGGGGTAAGGCCTTAACGGCCGGGTAAAGTTAATTCGGCGAAAAAAGGGCATGTTTTTAAGATTTTTTTTTGGCGTAAAGAATAGTGTTCGTTTATTGACAAATTTACATATAATAAAGTAACGTTTGAACAATATTCTCCTAAATTTGCATTGCAAAATATTCAAAATTGAACGAGTGAAAATTAGACCCCGGAGGCGCCGCGAAAAAAGTTGGTTTGCGGTGTGCACCATAACTCGCAACAGAATCATTTGAAACAAAAAAATCAAAATGCATTTGTTAAAGGAGATGTTTCTCGAGGTAATGACGGGAGGATTTTTTTTTCGATTTTTCAATTTTTCGTAGCACTTGGGAGCCAAAAACCCGATTTTCGCTAAAAAAAATCGGCCAATTTGTTGTTGAAAAATTAGTAATTATTAAAAAAACAAAAAAGCTCCCGACAATACCTGGTGAATTATGTGAAGAAGTACTGTGCAAAATTTCAAAGCGATTGGTCCAGTAGATTTTGAGTTATCGTGCACACGGACTTCAAATATGACAAGTCTCAGAAAAACAGTTTGAAAAACGCAGAAGAGAAGAGAACGGCATGGAGCAATAGACGCTCAAATACTCATAACTTCGTCAATTTTACTCCGATCGACTTGAAATTTTAATACAATATTCTTGATATATTATGCATTCATTTAAAAAAAAAATTTAATTTTTAATATAATGCTTTACCCCGCCCTTAAATACGAAGACTTTCCCGTGAAATTGAAGTGTCAAATCACGTTGTGTTGGACTCAACGACTTAGACTTTTTAGTGAACTTGGATATCTAGACTTTTTAGTGTACTGGTGGACACTTAGGCTTCGTAATAAACGTGGGGACTTGGACTTCGTAGTGAACTTAAAGGGTTGGACTTCGCAGTGAACTTAAAGACTTAGGCTTAACTGTGAACTTGGAGATTTAGGCTGTCTAGTAAAGTAGGTGACTTGGGCTCTCTGCCCAACTCAAACACTTGGGCTTTCCAGCCAACCTCGAAGATTTGGACGGTTCAGTGGACTTAGAGACTTAGACTTTTTGGTGAACTCCGATACTTAGACTGTTTGGTATACTTGGAGAATCAGATTTATCAGTGAACCCGGACTTTTAGACTCTTTTGTTCAACTTGGAAACTTACACTTCTAGGGAACTCGGAGACTTGGGCTTTTACGTAAACTTAGATATTTAGGCTGCCTAGTCAACTTGAATAATTCGATTTTCTAGTGGACTTGAAGTCTTTAGACTTTTCATTGAATTTCGAGACTTGGACTTTACAGTGCTCTCAGAGACTTGGACCTTTACGACCGGCGCCTTCGCACAGGGCTCATCTTCCTCCAATGTACAATCGATGATTCATCGTTTCTCGACGACGCAGTTTGCAAAAGAGCTCGCGGACCTGTCAGATGAGTCACGACGAGAAGAGTTCGCGAGCCTTGTGCGAATTACGTCGCCCACGAAAACACAATATCCTCGTTCTCTCCCTCATGTACATGTATGTTCGACACCCGTCGATCTCTCTCTTTCCCTTTTAGTTTACCGTTCAATGCGCGCACTCGTGAAAGTAATACGTGCAGGTGTTTTTAACGTCGCCGCGGAGCTGACTCGTCCGAGTAATCGGACAAGAATCGACCACGTGAGAAAATAAATATATAACTATACATGAGATACTCGAAAATGCGACATAATATACTGTCTTGCCTAGAAACAATTGGGAATAAAAATTATTGCCTAAATATTTTCCTCGAATTTTTTTTTTTTACTTTTTTGTATCATTTTTATTAATTTTTAATTATTGAGGTCTCGATGAATTCCTGAGTTTTAACGTATACCCTTGATGGTTTTTACGTATTACCCTTTCCAATTGAACCCTTCACCATCAAATTCCTACCCGCACTTCGCTAATCTAACCTAACGTTCCGTTCACGGCTAACCGGTCACCGCTCCGGGTATTGGCCACGCACAATACTGCTTAAGGGCGGGGTGCAGTATTTAAATTTTTTTTTCATTTTTTTTCATTTTTTAAATGAATGCATAATATATCAAGAATATTGTGTTAATATTTCAAGTCGATCGGAGTAAAATTGACGAAGTTATGAGTATTTGAGCGTCTATTGCTCCATGCCGTTCTCTTCTCTTCTGCGTTTTTCAAACCGTTTTTCTGAGACTTGTCATATTTGAAGTCCGTGTGCACGATAACTCAAAATCTACTGGACCAATCGCTTTGAAATTTTGCACAGTACTTCTTCACATAATTCACCAGGTATTTTCGAGAGCTTTTTTTTTTTTTTTTAATAATTACTAATTTTTCAACAACAAATTAGCCGATTTTTTAGCGAAAATTGGGTTTTTGGCTCCCAAGTGCTACGAAAAATCGAAAAATCGAAAAAAAAAAATCCTCCCGTCATTACCTCGAGAAAAATCTCCTTTAACAAATGCATTTTGATTTTTTTGTTTCAAATGATTCTGTTGCGAGTTATGGTGCACACCGCAAACCAACTTTTTTTCGAGGCGCCTCCGGGGTTTAATTTTCACTCGCTCAATTTTGAATATTTTGCAATGCAAATTTAGGAGAATGTTGTTCAAATGTTACTTTATTATATGTAAATTTTTCAATAAACGAACACTATTCGTTACGCCAAAAAAAAATCTTAAAAACATGCCTTTTTTTCGCCGAATTAACTTTACCACGCCGTTAACCCGTTGTACCACCAGAGCAGAACCCCGACCGCGCATCCACCAATGTCGGTATGATTTCTATTGTCACTTTTTTTTTTATTATATGAATTATTATTTTATGAGGTATTGGAATTAATTCGTAGCGTTTTATAAGAGATGGCGTAGGTAGTACAGTATTTCGTTGTTACCGACAGTAATGTATTAATCGTGAAACAGCTATCATTGAATGTCATTTGCTGTACATAACCTCTTTTTGAATCGTAAATAACAACACTTTATAATTTATTGAATATGTCAACATTTGTGCCGAATAAAGAGTTTATGCGGGAAGTTCTAATTCCCGCATTTTTCCCAGTTTTTTTTTGCATCGAATTGTCACTGGCGATGAAAAATGGATCGATTGCGACAATCCCAAGCGCAGGAAGTCATGGGTTAAGGCGTTACCCCCACTTGTAGCGCAAAAAAAAGGCCTTGTTCATGAATTTTTTTTAAAGAAAACTACAAAACTTCTTTAATCAATCAATGTACCATCTTAAAGAACACATCTTGAAGAACTTTCAGTAATTTTTTTATTGAAAAATATTACATTGTTTAGTGGCATATGGCCGTCAATGAAATAATGTTTTTATATACACGGTTTGCGGTGACCAAAATTGCGGCGAAGTGGATCATCTGAAAAAAAAAATGCGGATGGATTTGGTCAAATATAAGTATAAACTAGTCTTTAAGGGGTAAGGCCACTGTAAATTTTTTGAAAAATCGATTTTTTTTTATTGGCTTAAAAAATAGTTTAAACCCTCTAGTTTAAAAATAGTTTAAATCCTTTTAACTTCTTTTTTAAATTTTTTCCAATAAAAAACTATTAACGCAAAACTTTAAACGCGTTTTTCTCGAAACATGGTTTTTCAAAATGGCACGCAGCATAACTCGAACAATTTTCATTTTTTTTACTTGAAATTTTAACCAGATGTGAACATTTACATTATCTTGAGAATGTCGATCGGAATTTTCAAGAACTATATTTAATGATTTTTTATTAACAAAAAACTTGCCGTTTTTTTCGTCAAAAATCAATTTTTTTTTTCAAACGCACGCCAAATCCACAAAAATTGATACTTTTTAAAATCCGATCGACATTCTCTAGCTATAGCCCTCTAGATTAATGGTTTTTTTTTTGTTCTAGATTCAAAAGTGCACCAGTGGTGCTGCGTGCCGCGGAGCCCTGGAAGCAAAACATGTCCCGGGAAGATAGCTGTGGAACCGCCATTTTGTTTTTTTTTTACTGTAAACAAATTTTATAATAAAGTTTAATGTATGCCCGATAACACCATTAAAAGTTTTTTTTCAAATACCTTCAATTTCGGGAGCAAAAAATTAGTGAAAAAACCTTTTTTTTGGGCCGTTACAGTGGCCTTACCCCTTAATCGAAGGATTTTAAAAAATATTCATTTTTCACACAATGGCGGACAGTCAAAGTTAATGGTTCGATTTTAACGAAAAAAAACGGCCGTTTTTTGGCTATAAAACGACCATTTTTTTCGAAAAAAAAAATCGAACGATTAAAGACTACATTTTTATGTATTAAATGAGCGTGCAAAATTTCAAGAAGATCGGTTCATTAGTGTTCGAGTAATCTTGGTCACCGACTTCGGAAATGCCATTTTGAGAAAAACGCGTTTAAAGTTTCAATTAGCCGGTCGTTTACACAACGGATTCTTCTCTTTCAACGCTCATATCTCAGTCAATTTTGTTCGGATCGACTTAAAATTTTCAGGACATATTCTCAAATACTTGTACTTAAAAAAAATGCAATTAAAAAAAGTCGATTTTTTTTAAATTGCAAGTGGGGGTAACCCCTTAAGCCCGGCCAACCATCAACATCAGTGCCAAAGCCAAATATTCATGGGCCTAAGCTCCTGCTCTGTATTTGGTGGGATCATAGGGGTGTGGTTTATTATGAACTGCAAAAACCGAATGAAACCATAACTGGGGTTTGCTGCCGACTGCAATTGATGCGCTTGAGCCGTGCATTGAAAGAAAAACCACCGGAATATTCGAAAAACACGACAAAGTCATTTTGCAGCACGACAATGCTCGTCTGCACGTCCCAAAAACCGGTACAAACATATCTGGAAACCATCTGGATATCTATTCTTCAGATAGCTCTCCTTCTGATTACCATTTGTTTCGTTCGATGGCCGAACTATTCACATTCTATTCACAATAATAAACAATAATAATAATATATTGAAAAACTGATAGCACATCGATAATTAATTATTGATCTGTAATATTATCGATATATCAGGACTTGGAATTGATTCGTAGCATTTTTTTAATAAAAAAAAAATATTTATTTTAAATGAAAATAAAAAATACATTAATGTAAGTATTGCTCCTCGCTTTCTACTACTATTGACCATCTTTCGGGCAGGGTACGAATACCGTGTCGGATGATGCAATCCACGAATCGACCCATTTTTGACAATCTTCGTAAGAAGTGAACTTCTGCTCAGACAGGCGGAAGTTCACTTCTGTCTGAGCAGAAGTGAACTCCGTACTTACATTAATGTATTTTTTTATTTTCATCTAAAATAAATATTTTCTTTCATTAAAAAAATGCTACGAATTAATTTCAAGTTCTAATATATCGATAATATTACAGATTAATAATTAATTATCGATGTGCTATCGGTTTTTCAATATATTATTATTATTATTATTGTTTATTATTGTGAATAGAATGGTTATTATTCGAAATCGTTGCCCGAACGAACTTTTTGTCGCGGTCGATTTCCAGCCGCAGCCGAAAAAATCGTTAAATCAACGGAGGGGAAAATAAAAACGAGCCAAACTCGATTCCTCGGTTGCCGAGTGAGGTTTGCCAATTGCGCCGTGTCTCGCAGGTTCGAGGCTTATCCACAGGCATTTCCGTCAAGATAAAAGAGAAAGAGACAGAGACAGAGAGAGGGCAAGAGAGAGAGAGAGAGAGAGAGAGAGAGAGAGAGAGAGCAAGAGAGAGAGAGAGAGGTAAGAAAAATAAAATAAACCAACTTTACCGCCACCGTAAAGAATCGACCAAGCAAAAAAGGGGCATTCGAGTGTACGAGTTTCGGTTCCCACGTGAGCTATCTTGGAACACACACTAACAATGTTATGTCATGTTATATATATATATATATATATATATATATATATATATATATATATATATTAGACTGATTTTAAAAAAAACATGATTTTTTTTTCTTCGGGATTCTCGTGCTATTGTTGGGCACTAATAAAAGAAAATTTCTCTAAAAAGATGGGCGCGGTCACTCAATTTTTAGAGGTGGCTATCTCGACTTTTTTGTATTTGAATTTTTTTTAACGAACGTATTGCATTTCAGCATAGTCACGGCTTCGGGTTCCGGATAAAAATCACATCCAGCAGCTATTTCGTAACAAACATAAACTCTAACAATTTGAAAAGATTGCAATATTCACAATTTAAATCCAGGTAGATCAATAATGGCGTCTATACTACTCTCTTTATTCATGTAGATTTATTTTTACGCATTAACATTTCGCACTTTTTACGAAAAATTAAATTATAAGCTTTTATTCATAAATCGTATATTTACATTTTCAAAATGCTACACTTATATTATCTTCAAACTCATTTATATTTCTTCCCAGCCACTGTACATAAAATCGCGCATACCACTGCACAAGTCACTACGCATCCGTGGCGCCATTTTGTATTGGCGCAGCGCATTTGTAAGTGGTGTTGTTTTTTTTCCAATGTGGCTCAATTAAAGACAATTTTAAACAATCGCTCGGAAAAACGAAGACAACATAATTTGGCTAATCGGCAAGGAAATTCCGAAAATAAGTACCCGTCATTTACCGTCAAATCGGAAAGTTTTCAGTTTGTTCTTTTACAAACATAAGAGAGAAAAACTGACCATACGTCGAAGTGCACACGAAACAATGAAAGAAGTTTTCGAACAATGGAAATGTGCTGAAATTCCAACGCGTAGATTGAATAACGCAATCGTGAAATTAATAAAACTCCATTTAGTCTGGAAAAAACTTTAAAAAAATCGGGTTAAAAAGAATTTGCCCTCACAAATATTGAAGGAGAGTAAATTTAAGAGAGATTTGGACAAACTATTCAACGTTGCACATTTTCGTTCTGCCCAAAATGTTAACGAACTTGGGCGGTTATTTTTGCTATCACACGTTTCGATTATTTCTCCATTGTGACGGCAACTTCTTTTAAACCCGATTTTTTAAAAGTTTTTTCCAGACTAGATGGAGTTTTATTAATTTCAAGATTGCGTTATCCAATCGACGTGTTGGAATTTCAGCACATTTCCATTGTTCGAAAACTTCATTCATCGTTTCGTGTGCACTTCGACGTATGGTCAGTTTTTCTCTGTTATGTTTGTAAAAGAACAAACTCAAAACTTTCCGATTTGACGGTAAATGACGGGTACTTATTTTCGGAATTTCCTTGCCGATTAGCCAAATTGTCTTGTCTTCATTTTTCCGAGCCATTGTTTAAAATTGTCTTTAATTGAGTCACATTGAAAAAAAACAACACCACGATGTGCGATGTTATGCACAGTGGCTGGGAAGAAATATAAATGAGTTTGAAGATAATATAAGTGTAGCATTTTGAAAATGTAAATACATGATTTATGAATAAAAGCTTATAATTTAATTTTTCGTAAAAAGTGCGAAATGTTAATGCGTATAAATAAATCTACATGAATAAAGAGAGTAGTATAGACGCTATTATTGATCTACCTGGATTTGAATTGTGAATATTGCAATCTTTTCAAATTGTTAGAGTTTATTTTTGTTACGAAATAGCTGCTGGATGTGATTTTTATCCGTAACCCGAAGCCGTGACTATGCTTAAAGGCAATACGTTCGTTAAAAAAAATTCAAATACAAAAAAGATTAAAGTAAAATAGATTTTTTTTAAACAAAAAAAATCTCATTATTTTACTTCATCGACCTATAACTGAGAAAGAGTTGAATTTTCGGACTCGGCTTATAAGACTTCTTTGTAGAAAATTACTTTCTCTACGAAGTTCTCATCTGAATTTTTTTCGATATATCTAAAAGCTTAGGCGTTACAGCCGTTTGAATAGATATTTTCATACAATATTCACTTGAAATAATAATACCGCTGAAACGGTTGAATTTACGGACATGGCTCAAGGAACTTTATTGTAAAGTATCATATTTCCTATGAGAACCCACTTGGAAAATATCGCGATATCAAAATTCGCGGAGTGGTAACACTAATAAAGAGAAAAACATTTTTTTCAAGGTTAATCAAATAGGAAACCTTCAATTTTGATTCGCGACCTCTAAATATTTTTTGACAACACCCCCCTTTCACGAAACTTCGTTTTTGGGTACCAACTAAAGGTTTTCGGGCACGATGGGTCAGAAAAAAAAAGTTACCCTGAAATGAATCACCCTAATATATATATATATATACATATATATATATTTCCATTTAACTACATTATCATGAAACTACAAGCAGTTGCACTAAGCACATTTATTAGTTTTGATGAACGATAGAAAGTGTGGAAGTAGAGGGTGCATCCTATGATACACGCTGGTCTATTGTTCTCCGTGGGGATTTTTCAGTATTGGGCGGTTAATTTGTACGGAATCGCTCTTGCAGATCCACGGGTTAATTTTTTTTAAATCTCCGTGCTATTAGTCCTAGGTCCAACACAGGCTGGATGCCAGCGCGTTTGGGTTGTCTACGAGTCGCTTCTCGCAATTGATGCATAGCTTTTGAGCTATGTTCTTGACCTCGCCGATCCCCGGACCTTTATGCAGTGTCGCATTGGAGACGTACCACGGGGCATCCGCTGGAATTCTTAGCGTTTTAGATCGGAATCTGAGAAGGATCTCGATGTTGGAGTTACTGGTCGTACCCCAGACCTGGATCCGGTAGGTCCACATTGGCATTAGTACCGTTTTGTATATGGGACTTTATTATACAGGCATAGCTTAGATCTCCTTCCTATGAGCCAGTACATTTTTTTTGCCGTCGATCCAGTTGTTTCCTCTCGTTCTTGATATGGCTTGCCCAGATTAGCCTGCGGTCGAAGATCATGCCTGGGTACTTCACTTCTTGGACTTTAGGAAGAGGGTGTTTTATACGTAAATATTATATTTCACGTGATTGAAAATTACAAGACAAGAATAAATAAATTAATTAATAACTGTGTATATTTTTTTCTGAGTTTAGTTCGAACTCTTTATTATTTCCATTTTTTTGTTACTTCAATTGTATTCGTACTTCGATTTATATTCGACAAATATAAATAATTAGTACAGTCGTGCTGTGTATTGGAATGGGATAAAATTAGAAGGCTAGTTTTTTGACAGGTGATTTTGTAGGTGCCACGAGTGCTAAAACCAAGTTTGCCTAAAAATCGGGGGTAGGGTTTTTTAGGGGATGAGGGTGGTTTAATGTGAAACTACAACCCCCACGAGATCGGCGCCGGGAGACAAAATGTTCAGAAAAATCCGGGTTTTATTTTTGTCCATAGCGCCGAAATCGTGGAAGTTCATTTTGGGGGTGAAAAAGTGGGGTGAAATTTTGAAAAATCACTTTTCATTGGATAACTCTTTAGGACAAATTCATACAAATTTTGTTCAAATGTTCAACGTTGTAGCCCTTGAAAAGACTCGTCGATCGAGTATTCGATCAACCCTCTCCAATAATATCTTCATCCCCAAAAGAATTGTTGAAGAATTGACAAAAAAATTGTTTATTGAATAACTCAAAAACAATCGATTTTTCGGGGATGGTTCAAATGTACGAAATGTAGAGAATAATTTTCTCTATATTTTCGTTCCTATGCACAATTTTTGAATTTTGCTTTTTCGAACCCCTCTCAGGGGTCGAAAATTCAAAATGAAATTCTGGGTAAACTATTGACCGAAACTGAAGAGATACGAGTTTGGCGCTGTGGACAAAAATGTAGCTGAGGGTTCAAGCTACAAATTCTTCCACGGCGGCGAATTCGTGCCGTCAATAGTTTTCCCAGAATTTCATATTGAATGTTCAACCCCCGAGAGGGGTTGGAAAATCAAAATTCAAGGGTGGTCCATAGCAACGAAAATATGAAGAAAATTATTTTCTACATTTCTCACATTTGAACCATACTCGAAAAACCTATTGTTTTTGAGTTATTCAATGAACTATTTTTTTGTTTGTTTTTTAACCATTTTTTGGGGGTGAAGATATTATCGGAGAGTGATGATCGAATACTCGATCGATGCGTCTTTTCAAGGACTGCAACGTTCCCATTTGACCAAAAAACGTACGATTTTTTTTTCTAAAGAGTTATTCCATTAAAACCGATTTTTCAAAATTTCACCCCACTTTTTCACCCTCAAAATGAACGTCCACGACTTCGGCGCCGTGGACAAAACTAAAGCCCGGATTTTTCTGAATATTTTGTCTCGCGGCGCCGACCTCGTAGGGGATGTAGTTTGGCATTAATCCACCCCATCTCCTTTCATCCCCTAAAAAAGAATCCTACACCCCGATTTTTACGCAAACTTGGATTTAGCACCCGCGGCACCTACAAAATCACCCGTCAAAAAACTAGCATTCTTCTAATTTTCTCCGATTGCGGGTTTTTTCAGCGACAGCACGACTGTACTAAATATGAAAATATAATCTATAGAAACACGAACACGCATAAAGAGTAAGATTATTTCCACGCCTAACAGACACCAGATCTCCCCTTCCCCGACAACTTGTTCTTCATTATCGCCGAGCTCTTTCTCGAGGGCGTTTCGTTTCGTTTTTATCATTTTTTTTTCTTCGCATTATTGCGTGTGGTCAGTGGCGAGTCAAAGCCGAGCGGCCGGTAACAAGGACAGACAAATTGAAGAAACGATTGATCGTTTTCTCACGTGCGTCAAGCGAAAAAGTAAGAGGCGAAGGGGGAAAGGGAGGAAGGAGTCGGATAGCTCGATCGAAGCTCGAGCGTGACGCGATCACGTAATGACCGCTTCTCGATTGCACGATCTGTAATAGAGGAGATAGATATGCGGCTCGCTGTTGACTCTTCGAATGAAAGTGCAGCGGACGAGGAGTGTCTCCGACAATTAATATGTATATACATACGCACAGACACTATTGGGGCATGATGAAGCCATGCGATTTCGTCGTGTCATTAACCGCATTGGTATTCATTTCCTTCGTTACTGCAAATTTGCGCGTAATTTCCGGTTTGGACACTCGAGCCACGGACTGGTGCGCATCGATCGGTATTTGTTGGACGCATACGTGCATAGTGTGTATGCTGTCCTTTGCACAGAATATATATTGCATGTGATATAAACAGAGTGAGTCGTGAGAAACAGAGCACCTGAATATCTCTGTTGGATTTGAAAATACGAAGTACGTATATATCGGAATTTAAATGATTTGCAAGAACGCATTGGGCTATCATAATATATATAATTTTTTTTTCGGTTTTTTTGAGGTCAAAGTTTTTTTTTACAAGCTTCCGACCCCACCGCCGATCGGGATGAAATTTTACTCAGCCCTTCCTTTTAATATTTTAAGGCAAGCCCTCAAGGGATTTTTGGCGACTCGCAATAGTTTTCGAGATATTTCATTTCAAAGTTATTTATTTTAAGGGGTTATCCCCACTTGCGATTTTGTAAAATCGATTTTTTTTATTGCATTTTTTTTCAAGTATAAGTATCTGAGAATATGTCCTGAAAATTTCAAGTCGATCCGAACAAAATTCACTGAGATATGAGCGTTGAAAGAGAAGAATCCGTTGTGTAAACGACCGGCTAATTGAAACTTTAAACGCGTTTTTCTCAAAATGGCGTTTCTGAAGTCGGTGACCAAGATTACTCGAACACTAATGAACCGACCTTCTTGAAATTTTGCAGGCTTATTTAATACATAAAAATGTAGTCTTTAATCGTTCGATTTTTTTTTTTTTTTGAAAAAATGGCCGTTTTATAGCCAAAAAAGGCTGTTTTTTTCGTTAAAATCGAACCATTAACTTTGACTGTCCGCCATTTTGTGAAATATGAATATTTTTTAAAATCCTTCGATTAAAGACTAGTTTATGCTTACATTTGACTAAATCCATCCGCATTTTTTCTTCAGATGATCCACTTCGCCGCAATGTTGGTCACCGCAAACCGTGTATTATGTGTACAAATAAGTTTTAGGACAGTTTTCAAAAAATTCAAGATTTATTAAAAAAAGAAGTAAAACACAGTTATTCATCGAAGTAATCTCCATCTCACTGAATGACCTTCAGCCATCTCTCAGGTAACTCGCGGATGCCTTTCGCAAAGAAACTTTCGTCTTGCGAGGTGAGAAATTTAGCGACCCATTTTTCCACTTCTTCAAATGTTTTGAATCGCACGTCAGACAAATCGTTCTGCATTTTCCGGAATAAATGATAATCGGATGGGGCTAAGTCTGGTGAATACGCCGGGTGTGGTACAGCTTCCCATCCAAGCGCTAGTAACGTATCCTTGACCAGTTTACCCACATGAGGCCGCGCGTTGTCATGGAGCAGTTTTACTGGACGTTTTCCTTTACCAGAAAATGGACATTTCTTCTCAATTTCTTGATTCACTTGCATCAATTGATGACAATAGCGATCGGTAGTAACTGTTTGACCAGGTTTGAGAAGTTCATAATACAGTACGCTTTTCATATCCCACCATATGCACAGCATGACTTTGTTACAATGAACATTGCGCTTTGGCGTGGATGTTGTCGGCTCGCCGGGGTCAACCCAATGATATTTGCGTTTCGGATTATCAACATAAATCCACTTTTCATCGCCGGTCACAATTTTGCACAGGAAAGACTTTCTATGTTGCTTGTTGTAAAGACTCACACAAATGTTAAGACGGCTGTTTTTATTTTCTTGAGTCAGAAAGTGTGGTACCCACTTTGTTCCTTTTCGATTCTTACCCATTGCTTTTAAACGATAAGAAACAGTTTGTTGAGTTACTCCAAGCTGTTCCGAAAGTTGTTTCTCCGTCTGACAAGAGTATTCATCCTGCAACGCTTGCAGTTCCTGATCGTCCACCTTTACAGGAGGCCCCGTGCGTTCACGGTCACTAACGTCGAAATCACCTTCTTTGAATCGCTTATACCAATACTCACATGTACTTTTAGATACAATGTTGTCTCCAAGAACAGAACATATCGATTCACACGCTTTCCTAACACTTTTTCCTTGATGGAATTCATAGCGAATGCAGTGTCTAATAAATAGCTTATCGGTCTGCATGTTTTATTTACAGAATTTATAGGTTATGTTTATGACTCCTTTACGTTTCGATACTACATATCAAGCGCCATCTATGATAAGTGAGCGGGACCTTTGAATTAATTTAGAATAGCTGTTATGATACAAAATCGGAGTGTCCTAAAACTTATTTGTACACCTTATATATAAAAACATTATTTCATTGACGGCCATTTGCCACTAAACAATGTAATATTTTTCAATAAAAAAATTACTGAAAGTTCTTCGAGATGTGTCCTTTAAGATGGTATATTGATCGGTTAAAAAAGTTTTGTAGTTTTCTTTAAAAAAATTCATGAAAAAGGCCTTTTCTTGCGCTACTAGTGGGGGTAACGCCTTAACGCACGCCGACTATATCTATATGTCCTACGTCTCCGTTCTGCTAAGATCGCGCAAAACCAAAATGATGAGAGTTTCCCAAAAATAAAATTGTAGAACAAGAAGGCTCTCGTTCAAAAACCATTTGGCTAAAACGGATTTCCATTAAAAAAAAGGTTCCATATACGCGATGAATAGCTTCAAACACCTCATGAGTCCGGTGCGGCGTCGCTCCATCTTGCATGAAGTAAACATTTTTAACCAGTCCCCTCTTTTTTGCATAAGGGAAGAATTTCGTTTTCAAAAGCTGTTTGTAACTCTCTCCTGTTACCGTACATTCCAAGAATTGCAAATAAATTCCTTTTACTGAAATCGCTGTCCATGCCGTTACTTTCTGTGAATGAAGGAACTTCGCTAGCGATATGTTGGGATTTTCCGTTTCCCAAAACCGGTAATTTTGCTTGTTTACGTACCCATTCATCCACAAATGTGCTTCATCGGCATAAATAATCAATTTCTCATTAAGTTCTTCGGCTTCAAAGATTCCCGTAATAGTGTTACAAAATTCGATGCGTTTCGTCATGGCATGTTCAGTTAACAATTGATGAGTGCTTATTTTATACGGATGAAACTTTGAAAAATATTTCAAAATGTTGTATAATGATGATTCGGTTATTTTTAATGCTTGAGCAGCTTTCCGAATCGAATCATTTGGATTTTGCTTGAAATAATTCTCAACTTCGTTGATCTTCTCTGGTGTAGTCACCGTAACAGATGGACCTGGCAACTCGTGTCTACGGTCCTGGAGTGTACCATACTTTACGAAGTTATCGATTATCCTACCAAAATTAACGTAAAATTACTTCAATGCAGTTTAATTGAATTGAAACACAAGTTGTGTGATAGATGAATACGAATAAATATTAAATTCTTACATTTTCAGAGTGTTTTCGCTGACAACTCGATGAGTTCCAAACTTGGTACGAAACCCTCTATACGTATTACTATTAATTTTTCCCCTCGAGCAGAAGCACTCAATAAGATATACTTTTTCTTACGCGGTGAGCTCACTCATTTCGACGCGCGCGTACTTGCTTCAACCCCCGAGTCGAAATTTTTAGCCTCCTCTGAACTTCGCAGGACCCATTTCTTTTGTAATACATAAGCCGCCAGCCTCCGTTGAACCTACGAAACCTCATTTGTCGAGTTCAGTGCCATGCAGAGACCTCCTCTTGGCCCACAGTAGCCTCTGCTAGACCTCCCAAACCTTCTCTCGACCCCAGTTTCAGTGAAACGTGCAGAGCACAGGCCTCCTTAACCTGCTTTCAACCTCAAACTGTTGCCTCGACCCCACCTAACCTGCTTTCGGCCCAAATTCGATATCTCCTCCATCATCATTCCATTGTGGCCTGGTCGGTAACCCGTTCGATGACGAAATTAATAAAAATACATCGTCCCCTTATCAAATTATTAGTGCAATATTAATATGCGAAAACAATCAAATTTTCTCAATATCGATTTATTATTATTTTATAGGCAATTCATAAAAGAATGCTTGTATATACAGTCTTACTCCAATTCTATCGGATTAATGGGCGTTTTCCTGTCAGAAAAAATCTCACAGGAAAATTCTTAAAAAATGTCAGTCTATCCACTATAAGCTTATGCGACGTTTTTCGTCCTTGACGTTTCTTCTTAAACCCTCTAATTCTTGAGTTACATTGCATTATCTAGAATTAGTCTTTTTTAGCAAAAAATGAAATAACATTGCGAAAAAAATCGTACAAAACTTTATAAAAACGCAAATGGACTTCTCGCTACCCCGTTCAAGTTTATCATGGATAAACGCAACAATTTTTTTTTGCATAAGTCATGCGCCCAATTCTCGATGGTCGAAAAGAAGCCGAAAATCAGTCACGTATAAAAGTGCGTACCGGGGCGAAAAGAAAATTATAAAAAAATATTTCAGAAAAGCAATATAAAGCTGAATTTATTCCCGTCAAAACGCCGTTCGGTGAATTTGGTTATCTTTTTATTTACGAAGCTATGTAACTTTTCATGCAGCAAGAAATATAGACTATGGTGTATCCAAACTTTTAAGCGACGGTATATATTATATAATACTATATATATATATATATATATATATATATATATATATATATATTATACTCGAAATATGTGGTTGCATTAATATATTGGAATATACACTACCAGTCAAAAGTATTCAGACACTTCAGATAACTGCAAAACTTAATATCACTTTGGATCATTGCAAACTTATGGTAGAATAATAATTATTTTACGAAGATAGTATAAAGCTCTGTATAATTACTTAATTATATAGATCTTTATAGTATGTTCGTGAAATAATAAATGAAATGAATTATATTACTCTAACATTATTTGGCAATTATCCAGCGCTCAAAAGTTTTGCGATTATGTGGAGTGTCCGAAAACTTTTGGCTGGCAGTGTAGATCTAAATAACATATAATGTTGATATCTATATGGAACGTTAGGGTGTTAATTATAGTCTATTTCATGTTTTACAGGATTGAAATTGTCGGTTTAGAATTCAACCTCATTCGATTTTTTCTTTATTTTTTCTTTTTGTTTTTGTTCGTTTTGTTTTTTTTTGTTTATTCAATAATAAGTTGATAAATGTCGACGGCCGATTACCGTCGATTTTAAATAAAATGTTTGATTTTTCTTTGTTTTCATTTTTAGCACGTCGAAAATTTAAAAACCATTTCCCCGTGTATGTATGAAGCATATTTTTATTTTTTTCCGCTAAATAATTATAATATTAACTAACCGCGTCTATTTGATTCTTTTTTATTTTAGTTAACTAGATTTTTCATAGAACCAAATTTTTCCTATTGCATTCCATCATTAAAATGATTGATTTCAAAAATGTTTATTTATAGAAAATGAATCTATTTAATATCGTCCAATAACTACATATTTTATTTGATCCTAATAAATCTGTGATTCGGTTTCATCAGTTCAACATCTTCATCTGTTAAAAAAAAACAATTTACTTAAGTTCACTGAATGGGTCTAGTTATTTTTTTTAAATTTACCTTAAATACAATTTTCTTAGAGTTAACCTTTTTTCTATTTGATTGAACTAATGGTCCATCTTTATTGCAACACTCATATAAAAGGAGCGGGGGGTAGAGAAGGTGGAGAGAGAGGAATTTTATATATATGTATATGTATATGTGTGTTTGAAAAATCTATAGCATGTTATTCGATGAAACTCTCTAATTATCACAATCATATTAACTAATTCACATAGCTTATGTGATACAACTAATAGTTAGAGGTATTCATTTGGTCTCTTATGCCATATCAGGGACCAAAATGTTATAAGCACTCGGTAGCATAGGGGCAGCGGAGCGTAGTTATGAGTAGGTAGGCTAGGTTCAAGACGCATATAGGGCAAATATTTTCTTCGAACAAAATCATTTCTATAGGCCAGGGAATGACGAATTAGGATGAAAAATCCTTGTGGTAAAGCTCTCAATTAAGGCGTTCATTTTATTTCCGATTTATGAAATATTTTATACATATAGTACACTTAGCTTTACAGTGTGCATTGTAAGCAAATAAAGATTAATTTAAATCTCATCTTTATTAATATATATAAATATCTTTGAAAGAAATATGATCGTAGTAGGCTGTGAGACAAGGAAAATACCTATTTTATTTAAATAGATTCTATATAAATTCATTTTTTTGTTTAGCAGTGTACAGTAGGCCGAAAGGGGGGGAAGTAGGTTCTGCGGGAGCGCTCGCAGTAGGCCGAACTGAGGTTCCGTAGGTTTAATTCTGAACCTCACTGACCTCCTTTGAGTCAAAAAGTCTACTTTCTGCCATGCCGGAGGTTCATCGGAGGCTCTAACGCATGGTACTTTCAAACATTGTACCCTCCTTTAGATACCCAATAATCCGCTCACGCCGATTTCTGCTCGCCTTCATTTTGTGGGTTGAACGCGGCTCGAAAATTTCGACTCGGGCCACGGCTGGAATAAAACTGCGGGGCCTAAGGTATGCGCCTTAGAAAAAGGGACCCCTATTGAATTCATGGAGGGAAGAGACACTTATTTAGTTTTAGCAACTTCCTATTGGATACCCTGTATATGTATGTATTTAAAATTTATTACATATAATATTTAATTATAAAATATTATATATAATACCATATATTATTATATATCATCCATGCGTGCATATGAGGAGGGAGGTAAAGTATTACACGTTAAATAAATATTGTGTATCTATTTTTTATACTACAATAGAATATATTATATATATATATATATATATATATATATATATATATATATATATATATATATATATATATATTACAATCGAATTATATAAATATATATGTATATATATGCACGGAAATATATAATATATGAGTGTGTGTGTAAAAAGCATATATATATAAATCGCGAACTTTTCACACGACGAGCAACGCGGAAGTTCGAGGCCTACCTACGAATATAGTAAAGCGCAAAGAGAGATTTCCCACAACGAAAAGCAAAAGATTCGATTCAGTGAGCTTCGAATTTTTCTGCTGGTTTGACGATGGGGAGAATATATGTGGCGGTTGGGAAAAGGAAGAGTGCGGGGCGGGGGCGGGGGGCAAGAGCGGACTTGGGGGCTTTTTCAAGAGTGCTAGAAATCGATAGTCACCCCCATATCCCATAGACACTATGGTTCCCCCTTGCGAAATCGAGAGAGAAAGAGCGAGAAAGAGAATGGGGGCGGGGGGGGGGGAGAGGGACAAAGAGATAGATGTACCAGACAGATATCGACACAGGAGCGCCGATTATTATTCTCAGCCGGGAATGGATATACCGCGAATTTTTTTTTCATTTTCCACCCTTTCTATAAACACCCCGAAAGAGGGTAAAAAAAATAATAAAAAAATAAGCAAGTAAAAACGTTTCACATTTACTTTCAGGGCTCCGTTGTGAAAAGTTCGATGCTGGGCAATTTTATAAACGTCAAACGTCCCCGCAGTGCGGAGCGAGTCGACAACTTTGATCTCACATTTTCCGCGTTACTTATCTCTCCCGAGTCTTATCTCTTACGGCATAATAAGTAAAAGAAAAACAAGAAGAAAAAAAGAAAGAAGGAAAACGGGCCATCTTTTTCCTCTCGACAGAAATCCACCCTCGACGGTGGGCCGCCCCTTCATCCCTTCCGTGTGTGTCTCCCTATCTCTCTCTCTCTCTCTCTCTCTCTCTCTCTCTCTCTCTCTCTCTCTCTCTCTCTCTCTCTCTCTCTCTCTTCTCTCTCTCTCTCTCTCTCTCTCTCTCTCTCTCTCTCTCTCTCTCTCTATATATATATATGTGTGTGTGTGTATGTACATATGTATGTATGTACGTATGTATGTATGTATGTATGTATGTATGTGTGTGTGTGTGTGTGTGTGTGTGTGTATATATATATATGTACTCTCAGTGCGCTCCATCTGAGCAGGGAGAAAAAGGATCCTATGCGGACCGTACCGGCCGCGAATTCGAGACTCAAGGGGAAACCCTCGCAGACATTACTCTCGGGTTTCCGCGTGCCATGAGAGAGAGAGAGAGAGAGAGAAAGCGGGGGCGAAACGGAGATAGCATGGAATTAGAGGAAAAGCTATATATATATATATATATATATATATATATATATATATATATAGCTTTCCTCTAATTCCATGCTATCTCTGTTATATATATATATATATATGTGTGTGTGTATGTATGTATGTATGTATATAAGCAACATTTTCATGGGTGAGCTTTGACATTGCCCAGGCATTCTCTACATGTATGAGGCAAAGGGACGACCCTCCGGCACCCGGGCGCCCTCTGGACCAAGCCGCGTCTGGTTATGACAATGTTCTGCCCATTAGAGATCATGTAGGTCCATATGAACATAGAGAGCTTTCATAGGATAAAAGGGGAGGGAGCTCGCAATGAGCAAAAGCCCCATGGCGCATGTGTGTGTGTATGTGTGTGTGTGTGTGTAAATTATGAAATATAAAATGAGATAGTCAGATATTGGGTCATCTTATAAATGATGCAGTTTTTTTTCATGATGTTGAAGTTTGCATCGTCGAAACGCAACGAAAATTAATTTTTCGCATTGCTAAAAAATTGGCAAAGCAAAGTTATTTTGCATGGCCGCCTTATTTCGTAGAATGACCCAATAGATAGCTAATGGTATTGAAGTTTGCATCATTGCAGTGCGACAAATGTTCGCATTCCCATTTTTGTATTTCCTTATTTTTATCGCGATAGAAATCTTTGCAAATTTTAATTGCACATCTCCCAATAAGTATTGTCAAAAAAAAAAAAAGACTCCACGGATTTCAGTACCTGAAATCGGCTGGATGAAATTGAAGCAAGTAAAATAAACAATATTTTTCATTGATCACTCGAACGATACAAACATTAAGCCCACGATAGATGGATATGCATCGAGAAAAATTATTCGTTGGATTCGAGAAAAGTTTTGTTTCAATCTCGGTCTAAGAAACTTCTTTTTAATATCGAAAAAAAATTATTATATTTTATTATAATACGTTAAATTTTATATTTAGTTTTGTGGCATTCCATTATTATATTTTGAATGGATATTATTATTATTATGAATTATATTTATTTATATAGTTCGACTTAATTTGTCAATCAATGAAAAACCTCTGGCTGCCAAAACCTACGGTGTCAATGTTTGCATGACGATGAAGTGTGCATCGTTGAAATGCAACGAACATGAATTCTTCTCAATTACTCGAATTATTTCAGCCGATTCAGGCAGTGTAAGTTGCACAAACGTTTCTACGTATTTTTATTATAAATTCACAGTCTCAATGTGCAAAAAAGGCGTTGGGTAATGATACCTAAGCATAAAGAAAAATAGAGAAATAAGAAATTCAAAAAGAAATATCGTTGCACCCCAACAATGCAAACTCCAAGGTCATACGTTTGTATCGTTGAACAACAACCAAAGTACGACGTTGAAATTTGAATCGTTGGAATGCAACGATACTTTGTTTCCCTTTCATTATCATCAGAAACCACCGCTTTGCAAATTGTGGTCTCAAATCTTTAATGAGATTTCATAATCCTATTCCAGTTATTTTCGAAGCCTAAAGTGGCAAAAAAAAATTATAAATCGCAAAGAATTAATTTTTGTTGCGTTCCAACTTTTAATTTTAAATATCATAGCAAAATATTTTCCCACACTTTAACCTCCTTATACATTAGGGTTACACTAGGATTATTTTTTTTTCTAAATTTTACACGTAATGCTGCATCTCCAAATGAGCATCATGAAGAAAAAAACATGTCCTAGGGTTACGGCCAAGGCTGCAAACCAACAACATTTGCGAGTATCGAGGCGATCTCAATCGGACCACTGATTGGTACCAACCGCCACCTTCGAGGCTTTGGGGGGGGGGGGGGGGGGGGGGCTTTGACAATTTTGCGCACCGGTTCCCGAAACGAGGGGCTTTTCTCACCGCAAGCAACGGCGGAGGCTAGAGAAGATAAGATTAAAGGAACAAGGGTAATAATACCCACAACTTGCGGAGAGAAAGGGGGGAGGGGGGGTGAGAGAACGTTCCTAAGGGAATTCTAGGCTCGTGTGTAAGACACGAGAGGAGCAACGACGCGTACCCAATATATACGCAATAATAAAATGACGCCAAGGCGGGGCTGCCAGGCACAAGTTGGGGTTAATTAGTGGACCGAGTTACACACACATACACACACACACACAGCGATAGAAAAAGCAGAATGAGCGAGAGATAGAGAGACATAGTGATTACAACAGTTTCGAGACAAGGGTTGCGAAGGGGTGAATGGAAAAGCAAGAAGAGGGATGATTTGCACCCTTGAAGCCACCGCACCCACGCGTTTCGTCGCCCGCTTGGCCTCTCGACCGTCTGCGAGCCGCCGATATATACTGGGTGTACCATTTAAGGGGTAAGGCAGTGTGGACATTTCAAAAAATCGATAACGTTATTTTGGAAGGCCAATTGTATGGCGCAGGCATCGCTCACTTAAGGTATATCAAATTTACCAATGATTTTTCCGTACCGAAAACTTTAAGGGGAGGGTAGGGGTTTCAGCGTGAGAAAAAAAAACACTTTTTTGGCGATTTTTTTTTTTCATCTATATGAATAGATTAAATTTATCGAAACCTTTTGTACATTGTTAAGTGTCATTTTAAGAATATTCCGTGAAGTTTGTACGCGAAAATATCCACAACGTGTTCACTGCCATTTGAAAACTACATGACCGATTTGTTTCGAACTTTGTACACACTTTCTACATATAAAATACCTCCCCCCAACGGTCAGTTTGAGATTTTTTTTTACATTGAGGCGGTTTTCCACCCCCAAAATGGCGGAATTTTTCGTGAAAAATAGCACTTTTCACTTTACATGACCGCCAAAAATTTAGAAATGAAAAAAAAAATTATCAAAGACCTTTGGGCGGAGGATTTGATGATACTTTGGCCAAATTTTAATGGTACTTGATTTCGGATAATTTCTAGCTGAGATACAGTCAACACCGCAAATCGCGTTTATCCAAAAGCCTTTTTGGAAAAGCTTTGTCATCGACTTGTTTGTGGATATTTTCGCGTATAAATTTCACGGAATGTTCTTGAAATGACACTAAGGAGTTTCGATACCGGCGATACAATGTTGCCATGCTAAACCATGTTAAAAACATGAAAAATTTAAAAAAGTTCAGAATTTTATAAAATTTGGTGAACATATTTTTCAGTGCCAAATTTGACAATACAATTTTTTTTCAGATTTTTCTTCTGCACAGTTATCGAGTAAGTTAATACTAAAGTTCACGTGTATAAGCATAGCGTTTCCACATATATAGGTATACATTGCGGGCATAAGAAAGCTGCTTTAATGCTTAATTACTCGATAACTAAGTGGAAGAAAAGGCCATAGCCGGGTAAGTAGGGAATAATTACCCCCGCATTTTTTCCAGCGAAATTTGGAGTATTTTCTGAGGTATAAAAAAAAATCTGAAAATTTCATGCCCGTCAACGCAATGGTTTTAGAAAAAAGATTTTTTTTTAAATATAAAAAAAAAATTCCGGAAACGATACAGTGGATTGATCTGACTTTTTTTTGGTACTTGTTCCGATCAAACGTATTATGAAATAAAATTATAGAACATCTTGCGAAAGATTAAGGTTTGAAAAAAAATAATGTTCCTTGTTTTATTATTTTTTTACTATAATCCACTTGGGATACAATAGCGAGATTTTTTTCATATAATCTTTGGGCACCTTATTAGATTATATAATTTTTTCAAAATGATCGGTTTGGTACGCCAAAGTGAAAAAAAAGAAACACACTTTATTGATATATTTTAGTTATATAGATATATAACGAAAATATATAAAGTCTGATATGTGACTAAGTGATCGGCTTGGTACGCCACAGTGAAAACAAAAAGAAACACACTTTATTGATATATTTTAGTTATATAGATATATAAATAAAATATATCAATAAAGTCTGTTTCTTTTTTTTTCACTGTGGCGTACCAAACCGATCATTTTGAAAAAATTATATGATCTAATAAGGTGCCCAAAGATTATACGAAAAAAAAATTCATTATTGTACCGAAAGTGGATTATAGTAAAAAAAAATAAAACAAGGAACATTATTTTTTTTTAAACCTTAATCTTTCGCAAAATGTTCTGTAATTTTATTTCGTAACACGTTTGATCGTAACAAGTGCCAAAAAAAAATCGAATCGATCCACTGAAGCGTTTCCGAAATTTTTATTTTTTTTATTAAAAAAAATCATTTTTCCAAAACCATTGCGTTGACGGGGATGAAATTTTCAGAATTTTTTTTTTTTTTTTTTTTATACCTCAGAATATACTCCTAATTTCGCTGGAGAAAATGCGGGGACAATTTTTCCCTACTTATCCGGCTATGGCCTTTAAAAAGAAATTGTGTTTTCGCACTTAATGTTGAAGAACATTATCACCAAATTCGATCAATTTCTTAACATTTTGACTTTTGTACCGAAACTCCTTAACAATGTACAAAAGGTTTCAATAAATTTTCTCTATCCATATAGATAAAAAAAAATCGCGAGTGTTTTTTTTTTCACGCTGAAACCCTTACTCTCCCCTTAAACGCGTTTTTCTCGAAACTACGTTTCTGAAATCGGCCGGACTCATAACTCGAACAAATCTTGACCGATTTACTTCAAATGTTAACTGCATCGTTAAAATTACATTCTGCATAGACTCACGTAGGATTTTCTCGATATTTTCCATAGTTTTTTTTTGTAAGCAATTTTCGGACGATTTTTTTTTGAGAATTTTGAACTTTTATTTAAAAAACGTGCTGTTTTTGCAAAAATCGATATACCAAAAAAATCCTACGTACTTCTGTAGCTATTCACGTGTATAATCGAAAAAAAAATCCACTCACTGTAAATTAAAAATTGCAGGTGCCGTTGGGCCGACTGCGCGGCTATGAAAAAAAAAAGCTTCGTCGAAGAAAAGCTGTGCAGCCGCCATTTTGTTTAATATTACTTTGAAAAAAAATAGTTTATACAGTTTATGATATGTACAATAAAGGACCTTTTCCAGAATTTTTATTTATCCCATTGTCCCGCTGAAAAAAAATTCCCAAAATATACTTATTTTTCACCCCGTTCCAGTGGCCTTACCCCTTAACGTGTACCACCCCAAATATCTTCGTTGCCTTTAGACTGACGAAAAAACACTCAGGAGGTAACTTCATTGATTTCGAAGGGCTAATACAGTGGTGAAAAATTAATTTTTGTCAAGGTCATAGATTTCGCGTTCTCAAGGTCACCAATGGTTTTTCAAATAGGAACATGTTTTTTTTTTTAAATTAAGACGATTTCATGACCTTGAAATGATTTTTGGATTTCCATGGCGAGTGTTTTAAGAATATTAAGACGTCATAAATTCATGGTTCTGCCTCTGGAATGGGCTCTGCGCCAGTTACAAGTGAACCCAATTTTTTTCGACGACCTTTTGTTTACTGACGAATCAACTTTTACTGAGCATCCACAGTTGAATACGCATAACATGCGCTATTGGTGAATCGAAAATCCAAAGTGGCTCCGGTAAATTGTGCACCATCGACCTTGGAGTGTTAAGACGTTACCCCCACTTGTAGCGCAAAAAAAAGGCCTTTTTCATGAATTTTTTTAAAGAAAACTACAAAACTTTTTTAATCGATCAATATACCATCTTAAAGAACACATCTTGAAGAACTTTCAGTAATTTTTTTATTGAAAAATATTACATTGTTTAGTGGCAAATGGCCGTCAATGAAATAATGTTTTTATATAAACGGTTTGCTGTGACCAACATTGCGGCGAAGTGGATCATCTGAAAAAAAAAATGCGGATGGATTTAGTCAAATATAAGTATAAACTAGTCTTTAATCGAAGGATTTTGAAAAATATTCATTTTTCACAAAATGGCGGACAGTCAAAGTTAATGGTTCGATTTTAACGAAAAAAAAACGGCCGTTTTTTGGCTATAAAACGGCCATTTTTTTTTTCGAAAAAAAAAAATCGAACGATTAAGACTACATTTTTATGTATTAAGTAAGCCTGCAAAATTTCAAGAAGATCGGTTCATTAGTGTTCGAGTAATCTTGGTCACCGACTTCAGAAATGCCATTTTGAGAAAAACGCGTTTAAAGTTTCAATTTCCGGTCGTTTACACAATGGATTCTTCTCTTTCAACGCTCATATCTCAGTCAATTTTGTTCGGATCGACTTGAAATTTTTAGGACATATTCTCAGATACTTATACTTCGAAAAAATGCAATAAAAAAAAATCGATTTTTTCAAAATCGCAAGTGGGGGTAACCCCTTAATGTGTGATGTGGCATAATTGTAGACCGGATTATTAGACAGACGGCAATTTGAATGGATGGAAATACGTCGATTATTTTAACAAGACTTTGGGGTAATTGCTACAAGATGTCCCGTTAGGGCAGTGATGCCGAATGTGGTATCAACATGATGGCTGTCCAGCTCATTGGGCAGTTACAGCTCGCCAAGTGTTAAACCGAAAATTTCCCGGACGCTGGATTGGGAGAGGTGCAGTAATCCCTTGGCCTGTTCGCTGACCGGATTTAACGCCACTTGATTTGTTCCCATGGGGAGCTATAAAGGATCGTGCTTACCATGATGTTACGACGCCGGCGAACATGCGAGAACGAATTACAAGAGCCTGCGACGCTGTCACACCAGAAACTATTTGAAGGTCAAGAGAATCATTCATCCGACGTCGTCAAAAATTTGTCGAGGTTAATGGCCATCACGTCGAACATTTGTTACAATAAATTGTTCGCACAAAAAATTCAATTACATTATTAGGATATTCTTATTGTCAATACCATCATGATTTTCCATTTTTACACGTGTATTTTGGTGAATAATCATTTCAAGGTCATGATATCATAGGTCCTTGGATTCGTCTGAATATCAGCCACGACGTCGTAATAAAAAAAAAACATGTTCCCATTTGGAAAGCCATTGATGACCTTGAGAACGTAAAAACTGTGACCTTGACAAAAATGAATTTTTCACCACTGTATCAGCCCTTTGAAATGAATCGAATGACCTTCTGACATTTTTTTCGTCGCTCTAAAGGCAACGGAGATATTTGGGGTTGTCACGTTAAATGGTCCACCCTGTATATTCATTCACGCACAAAATATCAAGTACAATATTGTAATCAATCGTACAAAGATCTTTGTCCGATTGGTTCATCATCATCATTGTCGTCATTACTAGGATTACCATCATCATCATATTATTATCATTTTTTGTATCAATTTAGTTATTTTAACTGTTTAATATTTTTGTTTACGTTTTTGTATTTTTTATTTTATATTATTATTGTATCTTTATGCTATTATCCTAGCACTTTTATATTAATAAAACATTAGAATGTTTATATCTTGATTTCCCACCTATACCCTAGCGGGTTTTTACGTATTACCCTTCCCAATGAAATGGTATTGAAGTTTGAATTTTTGTATTTTTTATTTTATATTATTATTGTATCTTTATGCTATTATCCTAGCACTTTTATATTAATGAAACATTAGAATTTTTATATCTTGATTTCCCACCTAGCGAGTTTTTACATATTACCCTTCCCAATGAAATGGTATTGAAGTGTGAACATAGTTGGAACACAACGAAAGTTTCGTAGCAGAATTAATTTTTTGGCAACTTGGAGCTTCGAAAATAATTTGAACATTCTTGAAATTTTTTATTACATATCTACGATTCATATATGCAATATACGATTTTTGACGATAAGGAAAACGAAGAAAAAAATAAAATAAAAGAGAATTTTCGTATGTTGTTGAAGTTTGCATCATTGGAATGCAACGAGTTTTATTTTCACTTTATTTTTATCGTTATCTAAAATCATTCTCGATGGATTAAGGTTTTAGATATCTACTAAGAATCTCAAAAAAAGTTTCCGTGGTTTTGTTCTGCAAAAGAAACTTGGCAAGTAGAAGAAAAAAAATATTTTCGCTGAATTCCAGCGATGCAAACTTCAATATTATATTTTCGTTGCATTCCAACGACGTAAACTTCAGCATCGTCCAATTAAATCCTTCCGTATCCACTCCCTGTATACCCGCAGTTAGCTAATCAAATCTAACGTTCCGTTGCGTTCGGAGCCGTCTTAAGGGCTCACATACACCTGGGCAGGTAAAAAAGATCGATTTTACAAAAAGTTGCTCATTCGGAAGTACTAACCTTCGAGTGTCTACCCTGAAAATTGCATAAGGAAATTCGCAGCAATGACGAAGTTATGGAGTTTTGTAACGGACCGGGTGAGCAACGACTAACGGCCCGAGCAAACTTGAACACCATAGGCCACAGTAACGGGTATAAAATCATGTGCGAATTTAACAATTTTTTTCGTATGAAAAAGTGATTCACTCATAAAATGAATTACACATCTATTTAGTATGAATATAAAGCTGTTAGAAAAAAAAAATATATATATATTTTTTTCATCACAAGTACTGAACAATTTGGAGGCGAAAAATTTCCAGTGACTGCCATGGACCGAAAAAATAAAAATTTTAAATTCCGGCTCGATAAGTACTGGTTTTATCTATCTACTTTATCCCTCAAAGTGTGAAGGGGGGTCGTTTTCGGCGGCGCGCTACCAAGCACACAATTGTTGATGAAAAAATCTGTAAAAATTCATGATTTATCCTTAGAATGTCCTTTCGATGTACGAACAAGAATTTTTCGGATATTGTTATTTTTAATATGTTTTTTTTAAAACAAATATGTTAGAGAAATGTTAGAGAAATTTGAACAAGTAATTTGGGCCCGGACACATTCGACCCCCCTTCACACTTTGAGGGTTGAGAAACAAATATTTTTTTCTAAAGATAAAAAATGGCAGATGCACGCCTGGTAGCGCAAACGCTGCCAACAAAAACACGTCCCAGGAAAACGACTGTAACTTTTATACCGTTTGAAATTTTTTAACCAAATTTTCACACATTGTACATAAAATGTCATATTTTAAAATCATGGTTGTTCAATAAAATTCCGTTTTATACACAACAGAGATTCTTAAACATAACCTAACTTTTAGCCGTCTCAGCTGTATGTAAGCCCTTAAGGTACGTTATACCGCATTTGCCGTGGATACGGGGAAACTGCGAAAACCCGTACCGGTATAGGTTAAGGTAGTATTTTTAATCGATAGTATCATATTTTATGTATATTCACTGAAAATGTCATATAAATATTCCGAAAATTGAATGAGCTACAGTTTCTAACAGTCGGCCGGGCGAGCGGTAGCAGCACCTTACTTCAAACTTTAAACGCGTTTTTTTTTTTTCAAAACACTCTTTCAAAGTCGGTGAACATATATCGAGAACCACTTGATGGATTGTTTCCAAAGGCCATACCCGGCTAAGTAGGGAAAAATTGCCCCCGCATTTTCTCCAGCGAAATTAGGAGTATATTCTGAGGTATAAGAAAAAAAAAAAAAAAAAATTCTGAAAATTTCGTCCCCGTCAACGCAAAGGTTTTGGAAAAATGATTTTTTTTTTTAATAAAAAAAAATATTCCGGAAACGCTTCAGTAGATCGATTCGATTGTTTTTTTTTGGTACTTGTTACGATCAAACGTGTTACGAAATAAAATTATAGAACATCTTGCGAAAGATTAAGGTTTAAAAAAACTAATGTTCCTTGTTTTATTTTTTTTTACTATAATCCACTAGGGGTACAATAACGATTTTTTTTTCGTATAATCTTTGGGCACCTTATTAAATTATGTAATTTTTTCAAAATGATCGGCTTGGTACGCCACAGTGAAAAAAAAGAAACAGACTTTATTAATTTATTTTCGTTATATATCTATATAACTAAAATATAGCAATAAAGTGTGTTTCTTTTTTTTTCACTGTGGCGTACCAAGCCGATCATTTAGTCACATATCAGACTTTATTGATATATTTTAGTTATATATCTATATAACTAAAATACATCAATAAAGTGTGTTTCTCTTTTTTCACTGTGGCGTACCGAACCGATCATTTTGAAAAAATTATATAATCTAATAAGGTGCCCAAAGATTATATGAAAAAATTTTCGCTATTGTACCCCAAGTGGATTATAGTAAAAAATAATAAAACAAGGAACATTATTTTTTTTCAAACCTTAATCTTTCGCAAGATGTTCTATAATTTTATTTTGTAACACGTTTGATCGGAACAAGTACCAAAAAAAATCAAATCGATGCACTGTACCGTTTCCGGATTTTTTTTTTGATATTTAAAAAAAATTCTTTTTTCTAAAACCATTGCGTTGATGGGCATGAAATTTTCAGAAAATTTCTTTTTTTTGTACCTCAGAATATACTCCAAATTTCGCTGGAAAAAAATGCGGGGGCAATTTTTCCCCACTTACCCGGCTATGGCCTTTACAGGAAATGCGATAAGAAACATTTAAACATCGTTGACGAAGTCACTTTTTTTAAATAAACCTTTATTTTTTAATAGTTACGTAAAAATAACGATTTTTTTCATAAATTTTGTATACGCGAGTTTCAATTCGGTATCACGTCAAAAAAAAACAATTTGATAAATCGACGATCGTCAACGACTCGTATTTATTGTTAACTTGAATCATTTAAAACTAAAAACAATTTTTTGTTGTTTTTTGTTTTTAAGGACTACCAATATCGGTGCCATATATGTTTTAAAAAATGCGTTAATTCTCCACCAACAGTTTCCCGGAATTTTTTTTTCGAAATTTGGCAATTTTTTCGGGCCTCTAGGTTGATGTGGCCGGTATCGGTATCTTCGTCCCCATTATTATAATATTTTTTTTCAGTTTCTATTATTATTATGATTGTTATTATCACCATCTTTATCGGCATATTATTATTATTATATTATTTTTATTATTTCAACCATTGAATATTTTTCTCTTGATTTGTTAAACAAATGTATTATTTTATATGATATTTCGCGAACACGGGATGCAGAGTGTGCAGAAGGGGAGAGGAAACCGTGGCGCACATATGAGAATGTAAGGAGGCAATATTACGAAGTGAGGACGACGCGTCAAAGAAATGCCAACGATGGGCGGAACAACAGAAGGGCGGGATAGCAACGGGATGAGTTAGGACGCTAGAAAATAGTGGAAGAAATGTGTGAGGTGGTAAGACGGTTGAGAAGTTATCAAGGAAGAGGGTAGACCAGTGAGGGCGAGAAGACTAGTAGCAATACGAAATATAAATATTATAATGTGCAAAGGAACTGAAGAACATATGACAGGTTGTAAAAGCCTGCGAGAGTACATATGTGAAATAAACTACTACTATTTTATATTATATTTTGATTGTTATTGTAATGGTCGTTCCTATTTTTATAATATTATTTATTAGTTTCTATAATTTCAATCATCAGTATCATCCTGGTTGTCACCATATTGTTATTTGTCGTATTTTTATTATTTCAACTTTCAAATATTGTTCTTTAAATTTAAACTTAAAAAAAATTATTTTATATCATATTTTTATTAAACTTATTATCGTCGTTCTTGTCATTATGCTTCTTTTTACAAATTGATATCATTCATTTATTTATTATTATTTTAATCTATACATATAAAAATGTGTTAAAACTCATTCGCAAAACAATTCGAACAATACATCGGCAGAAAGATCGCTGCTCAGACTGTACGCGATATGCAAGTTCGCGCAGCGCGTCAAATCTCGGGCGCGAACCGCTATATTACGGGCGCCTCCGTCAGATGGCGAGGTCGCGCTCGCTCTCTCCCTCGTGTACACGCCATCGCGAGTATACTTAGGCAAGAGGCCGAGCGCTGTAAAATCGTGCCTTAAACTAATGAGTAAGGAAAATATAGAGCTTTGGTAACGCTTAGCTATGCTAAATTAAAGCGACCATATTTTTGAAGGGGCACAGGTCGTCCCAGTGGCTGCTTGATCTACTTTTTCGAGCGGCCGGGTGAAGCGATCTACCTCATTTTGAAAATCCAAAAAATAACAATTAGGAGGTTTTGGGATAATTGAAAATGTGTTAACATTTGTTCAAGTCTAGACGGTAAATTCCTTTGAAATACACCCATCAAATTTTAAATCGATCGTCTACACCGTCTCTATACAATTTACAATTGAAGAAACACTTTTTACAAGCGGTTTTACGCCCAAAATAGTGTGAAAAATGTTATAAAAAACAGTCAAATCACTCAGTTGATTTGACAATTTCGTCTCCCTTATATTATGATAATTAGGCATCGCCCTGTTGGTGTTTCTTCAATTGTAAAATTGTATAGAAACCGGGTAGACGATCGATATCAAATTTAAAGGGGACATTCAGTATACGATAAAGAATTTATTGTATACATTTTAATCAAATGGTAACATATTATCAATTGTCCCGAAAGTCCTTAACGGGTTGCATCTAGTTGAAATTTTCGAAAAAATCGATCTTTCGTTTTCGACGGATTCTTATAATTTAACCTTTCAAAAATATTCTCTGAAAACTTCAAGTCGGTCCGTTGAAAATTGGGGGAGTTGTGAGCGTTTACAGGTATGTCCGCTTACCGCTTTACCGTTACAGGTAAAATCTTTAAACGCGATTATCCCAAAATCGTCTTTTTGGAGAAACACCTTTGCGGTGGACACGATTACGAAAAAACTATTAATCCGATCCATACCAAATTGATACTACTTATGTATTATGATAATAACTAGGGCCTGGACGAAGGATTTTGAATTTTGTTGAAAAAAAAACCGAAAATTTAGCACTTCAAAAAATGATTTTTTTGTTAAAATGATCGTCATTTTTTTTAATCAAAATTTTTACAAATCCTTCCTCCAGGCTCAAGCCAATGCAATGTACTAATGAAATCGTTTTCAAATTCTGATTTCAGATGAACCGTTCTCGAGTCATCATGTCCACCGCAACTGATGCTCAAAAGAAGGCGCTCCTAGAAGACAGCTGGAGTTCCGCCATTTTGAAATATTTGTGAATAAAAAAAATTGCACCGGCACATGAAAATATATACTAATCGATGTTGTTCGCAGTTTTTCAATAAACATTGATTTTCCGATCGAAAAAAAAATCAAGAATCTCACGTCCCTTCGCCCGCTACAAATGTATATAAAGCCTTAATAGAAATAATCAATAATAATTTCGTGCCATATCGAGGCGGTAACACGCGTTTTGACCCGACGACAAAATATCCTCGACAAAATATCCGACGACACAATATCCGCGGGACAAAATATCCTCATGAAAAAAATATCCGCAAGACAAAATATATCTGCCGATATTATATACAGTTTAAAGTGTACAGTCATGCCGTTGAAATTTATTCCATGTCAAGTGTACAGTCATGCCGTTGAAATTTGTTCCATCATAAAAAGGAGGAAAATTATTAATATGTGACGGATATGTTTGGATTTGTCTGGGTTTGTTTGTTTGTTTTGTTTTGTTTTGGTTTGTTTGGGTTCAGTGAAGAAATTCGTATTATGTCCCACAAAAGTGTTTTGCGCGCGACCCCGTTCATGTCCCACACGAAAATAAAATATATAAAAAGTATATCGAAAAATATATAAAACATGTATTAAATATAATTGGCTCGAAAAATTGGATATGTCAATTATATTTTTGGGTAAGAGTAAAACCTATACGATATATAAATATAAATCCATTTGAGATACATTTTAAATATATCAAACATACAAACTGAATATATGTTTTATATATTTTAAATATGGTTGGTTAAGCAACTTGAGTAACAGATGAGGTTGCAAATGAAAAACATCTTCAAGTCGGTATCTCGCGAAGACCTAGCCGCACTAGCCGGAATAAATGATCGGACAAAAAAATTGAAGGGTTATGTAATTGTATTCGATTATCGCTCTCTATGCGAACGAAATTAAGTAATTGATCCGATAATGTTAGTTACTCTTGTAAATGCACACATTTCTCAATAAACTAACGTTGTGTATTGTACGATATGCAGACGATACGAAAGTTAATTTAACAAGTAGAACTAGCTCAGTGGGGAACGTCCCATCTTATCACTCAGAGGTCCCGGGTTCGAAACCACCTTACGGCGTGTAAGCGTCTGATATAATTTAAATTTGAACCATTAATATATTTGAACCGCAAACACCATAATCGTAATTAATGACAAGGTAAAATATCGCAAAAGGGTGCAATGATGTAAAAAACGTCATAACAAAATTTTTAAGAATATTTCAAGTATAGTTTAAATATATTTCAAGTATATCTTAAATACACGTTGAATATATTTCAATAATACTTGAAATGTAGTATGAACATATTTCAAGTACATTTTAAACGGAGTATGAACATATATCGTGTATATTTTAGATGTAGTTTAAATACATTTAAAGTATATTTCAATTATAAGTCGAAAACAGTTAAAATATATTTGTAGCATATTTTGAGGGTAATTTGAGTACATTGTAAGTATATTTTCAATATAGTTTGAATATACGTAACCGCCTATCCAACATATATTTTTATATACATTCTGAAGATCTATTTTGGCCGAAAACTTTGATATCGCGGTAATATTTTTAATGCGTTTCCCGTATATATTGCATATATCTAATCTATATCTAAGATGGATAATATATATCTGAAATATATTTTACATCCATTTTTAATGTATCGAAAAATATATTTTTACATATATTTTATTTCCGTGTGGGGTGGTGGACGAGATTTAGGATTTTGTCTCGCGGATTTTTGTGACGCAGCTATCAAGGC